>JAOTOL010001235.1:0-300000 GCA_034440575.1 Imbricaverruca yamaguchii
TAACCCCAGCAGACGGATGCGTGTTTGCTACCCGGGAGCGCAGGTGAAAGATGTTAGGGATAGGCTGGAGGGAGTAATGAGGGGAAGTGGAGAGGGTGCAACGGTAATTGTGCAGGTTGGAGTTAACGATGTAGGAAAAATAATACAGAGGAAACAATGAAAGCCTATAGGGCTTTGATAGGTAGTTTAGCAGGAAGTAGGAAAGAGGAGTGGTGACATCCATCCTCCCTATGGTCCATGCAAGCATGGAGTGGTATTCGAGGGCCATTGGGCTCAATACCAGGGTGGCCAACATTTGTAAGGAGCTTGGGGTGCAGTTCTTGGATTTGTGGGGGAGTTTTGGGGGAGGACGGAGATGTTTGCTTTAGATGGATTACATCTGAGCAAGAGAGGAGTGGAATTGCTCAGCAATAGGTATGAGGAGGCTCTCAACAGGAAACAGGGAAACTAGGCAGGACATGGGGGATGTAGCTGATAAAGCATAGCAAGCAATGGAAGGAATAATTTATCATGTTTTTATGTCAATGCCAGAAGTGTTAGGAACAAAATTGGGGAACTGCATGCATATATGTTGTCTGAACAGCTAGATTTGGTGTGCATAACAGAAGCATGGGTTAACGAAAGCATGTTTGGAGACAACTTGCAAGAATTTGAATTGACAGGCTACAACATGCATGCCTATCAAAAAGAGGCAAGGATAGGAGGTGGCATTCTCTTGTATGTTAGGCAAGTAATGAAATGTCATTCCATAGAGGATGGAGTACATAGTGCAGGAGTAGAATCTTTGTGGTTAGATATAATTCTGAAGAATGGAACAAAATTTAGGATTGGGGCATTCTATATACCTCCAGACCAGAATGAAAACACTGACAGGCTGATGCAGGAAGAGATAAGTAGGAGAGTACAGGAGAGAACTATTTTGTTGGGGGGATTTCAACATAGCAGGATTGGGAAACAAAACAATAGGTGTAAGCAAATCAGAAAGATGTTTCATGGCTTGTTTTGAGGACAATTTCTTCTTTCAAATGATACACGAGCCTACAAGGGAAAATAAAATATTAGATCTAGTGCTTACTAATGAGGAAAATTTTGTGCAAAATGTTAACGTAGGAGAGACCTTTGGTAATAGTGATCACAACATTATACGCTTCTCATTATATGTTGGAAGGGTAGCAACCAACAGAACATTGATTCGAATTTTACAAAGGGAATTACAGTGAGTTCAGGAGCTTCCTAAGTGAAATTAATTGGGAAGTCATATTGAATGGCTTAGATGCTTATGAAATGTGGACAATGATAAAAAGATAAGCTATTTCAGGGTCAGGATAGGTTCATTCCCAGTAGGCAAATTAGATCAAACAGGGTTAAGCACCCTTCGTGGCTGACTAGGGAAGTTAAGCAATTACTGGACTCAAAGAAACAAGCATTCAAGAAACTAAAAGATACTAACTCTGGGTTAAACCTAGAATCATATAGAATAGCTAGAAATAAAGTTAGGAGGTGTGTTAGAGCATCTAAAAGACTTGCTGAAATCAACTTTGCTCGAGAATGTTCAGCAGGTAATGCTAAGAGATTCTTTAGCTTCTATAAATTTAAGGCTAAAAAGTGTAGTGTAGGACCACTGGAGGTAGATGGGGAAATAGTGGTTGATGATTGCGACATTGTGGAATCCCTAAGCAAGCAATTCTCATCAGTCTTCACTAAAGATAATTCTGGTACAATAGGAACATCTGTAGGCCATGCCATGGCAGGTGATATGCTGGAGGATCTTACAATAACTACAGAAGCCGTAGAGAAGCAGTTGCAGAATATAAAACCTAATAAAGCTTCCGGACCAGATGAAATATATGCTAGGATCTTAGTAGAGTGTGCTAAAGCTTTAGCAACTCCCTAGGTATCATTTTCAGGCGATCTATGGAGTATTCAGAAGTACCTGAAGATTGGAGAAATGCAAGTGTAGTACCAATTTTCAAAAGGGAAATAGGAAGAGTGTAGGAAACTACAGGCCAGTCAGTTTGACCTCATTAGTTTGCAAAGTACTAGAAAAGCTGGTTAAACAGAATGTTCAGATTCATCTTGATAGGCACAACCTTTTAAGGGATACTCAACATGGATTTCGATCTCAAAGGTCTTGTTTAACTAACCTATTGGAGTTCATTGAGTATGTTACCAAAGAAGTAGACAATGAAAGCAGGATGGATGTTGTGTACTTGGACTTTAGCAAAGCTTTTGATAAAGTTCCACATGGAAGGTTAATTCATCAATTACAACAACATGGGATTGTAGGAAAAAGTTCTACATTGGATTGAAGCATGGTTGCAGGGAAGGAAACAAAGGGTAGTATTGAATGGATGTAAATCTGGTTGGAAAGATGTTCTGAGTGGAGTGCCACAGGGCTCTGTTCTAGGGCCCCTCCTCTTTATCATCTTTGTGAACAACATTGAAGTAGGGCTGAGGAATAGAGTGTTCAAATTTGCTGATGACATCAAGCTGGTAGGAGTGGCTAACAGCAGAGATCAATCTAGTAATATTCAACTAGATTTGGACGACCTAAAAGAGTGGGCTGATCAATGGCAGATGACTTTCAACTATGATAAGTGTAAGGTTATGCATATAGGGTCTGCAGGCGAGACATTCAGTTATAAAATGGGAGGGAGGGAACTGGATGTTATTGAAGAGGAAAGGGACTTAGGTGTGTTGGTCTCAAAAGACCTTAAAGCAGAAAAACAATGTATCTCAGCTAGAAATAGGGCACTCAGAATGCTGGGACTCATTAATAGAAGTGTGAAATATAAGAGCAGGAAGTCATGAAAAAGCTGTACTTAGCATATGTGCGGCCCCACTTGGAGTACTCTGTACAAGCATGGAGCCCCTACCTAGAAAAGGATATAGATATGTTAGAAAGAGTCCAGCGCAAAGCCACTAGACTCGTCAGTGGATTAAGTAACTTAGAATATGGAGAAAGGCTTAATGCATTAGATATGTACTCACTCAAGTATAGGAGATTAAGGGAGACATGATTGAAATGTACAAAATTGTTAGAGGGCTAGATCAGGTCAATTTGAATGATGCTCTGCAGTTTAGAGTATCCCATAGGGGTCATCAATTCAGGTTAGACAAAATGAGGTGCAGGACAGTTAAACGACAACAGGTCTTCAGTCAAAGGGTTGTTGACCAATGGAATAGGCTGCCTGCTGATGCAGTGGGGAGTCCCTCATTGAATGTCTTTAAAAGTAGGGTGGATAAATTTTTTAGACAGGAAAATGTTGTTTTTGAATTCTAACTTGTGATGCATGGGATATTGAGTATTTTCACTAGCTATATAGGGTATAACATTATGCTAGTATTATGTTGTACTATATGGGGTGTACCTAGCAGTGGATTTGGCAACTTCCTTTGCGATGTCATACTGATGAGATTGGCTGTGGTGGCACAGGTGGAGGGATTGCATGGGTTTGGAATTGATAGGTGTGAACATGTACTTTCTAATATCTTCTAGACAGGCTTGACCCAGATGGGCCCTTGTGGCCCTTATTAAGCCTTAACACTTTATGACTTTATGACTTTATCCGCGCGCAGAGACGGGTAGTCGAGCCCTCCCCCCGGTGGCCAGAGCCCTTGCGGGACATTACTTGAACGCATCACATAATCGAGCCCTCCCCGGTGTCAAGAAGCTTTGCGGGGCACTGCCTGAGCGTATGCTGTGGTCAAGTCCTCCCCGATGTCCAGAGGCCTTGCGAGGAATATATTTATCTTATGATCTAGTCAAGCCCTCCCGTATGACGCTTGGTTGTGTTCAATGCCAATAATTCAAGATGCTCATTCGCGCCAATGGCTGTGCTGAATCAGGGTTTGCTTAGTACGTGATCGAGAACTTGTTCGAGCGCTGGGTATCGCTACTACGTAAATACCACCCGACACGCATTGTGACGTATTTTTACGCCGTCGTGAAACATTAATACAAGAATACCTTTGGATGTACCTGCTCATGAACTGGACTGTGGAAGAATTATGACGGGACAGCTAGATCCATTAGCGATGCGGGGTCAACAGGATTAACCAAGCCCCTGCACCCAGTAATACGCGACAATATGTAATGACCAGTGCCAGGGCTGTTCGCTCCTCCAATCAGGGATGGATACACGATTGTTCTCTGGAGGGCACCCCTTCAGGGACATCCATGGTGGTACCCCCTCGAAGAAAATAGTGACTCGGACGAGCGACACGATATTGCTGGATCCGCCCCTGCCACCACTGAAATTTCCACTGGTGGATCGGTTCCAAGTATTGTCTGAATGAGAAGTGGCAAAAAGCCACCATTCTGACTGTTGTCTAATCAGGTATGCTTCCTTTGATGAGATAATCAATAAAATAGAATGAGCACTACGTTGCCTAACAAACTTCCTATATCTGCCCCTACCCAGCCCATATACAGCTGTTCATAAATAAATGTGTCAAGGATTATAATAAAAAAATGCATAGCAACCACAAAATGAACTTCCATCATGAGCAAATAAAACAATGTGGGAGATAAAATTGATTCATAAAAGTGTTTGGGAAACTAAACAATGGTGCCATCCTTTGTGCTCATTGCACATGCATGGCTGGTATTGGTGAGGCATGCCATCATGTTGCTGCAGTTCTGTTTAAAGTGGAAGTGGGAAAGCATCTGGAACATGATCAACAGGCATGCACAAGTGAGCTGTCTGGGTTGAGCAAGACCAGCCACAAGGTGCAGTTTGCCCGAAACAGGGACATCTCATACACAGAGCTTTCCCATGTCAAGGATCTGGAGTCTAAACCAAAATAGAAGAGGAAAGGCAGCATGTGGCCAAAATGCACTGTGGATAAGGCCATCAGGAAAAGAATGAGTCAAGCTTAGCATGTATGCTCCAGAGCCAGTATACTGGCTTGCTATCCAGGCATCTATACTTTTCACACAAAAAAAACATGCATTGAGCAGCTGCCAAAAACAATTCAGATGCAGAAGGTACTTGCTGACAAGTCAGTGTGAAGCTGAAAGAAAAGCCACATTGAACTGGTGATGCCACGATGAATCCGTCCAAAGATAAAATCCCTTAATGACTTGACCTATTTATATGGTCCTGCTTCCAAACATGGAAGGAAAAGCGTATACTACAATAAGAAATTAATCTTAACATACCTAGCTTTATTCCTGTTCGCTCTCACCCAGAATACTTACGAAGCACCTCCAGTAACCAGCAAGGCGTTCCTGGAATTAACATAGTTCGTACGGCTAGTCGTACATCACCAGGCATGAGCACGAATGCCTGCCACTGCATTAAACTATAACGCTTTCCCACAAAATGCCACCCAAGTCCAGACCACCGTTGCACAACCTGCGCACCAAACACCACCGCATACCACGCCTTCCACAATATACTCCGTCGCACGCCTCCCAACACACCCGGCCATACGGCCTTGCACGTGGCTGATTGCGCATTATGGAAGGATTTTAGCCACCACGCAAAAGCATATCAGCAGCGTGACGTCACAAGGGTTGAAGGTTTTCCTTCATGAGGGCATTCTAATGGAGGGAGGTCACCATTGAGGAAGTCAAGCTTGGCATCCTCAAAGCAGAGGCGTCGCCACCGGGTGGGGGAGGGGAAGCGAGGAAAATGGCCCCCACCTGCTATGAAATTTGGGGCGCCGTCCCTTGAAATTTTATGAGGCCCCTATCCGAAAATGCACAAGAAACAAGTGAGCAAGGAGGACGACGAAACATTTATTGGTTGGTTCACGACACACTTTATGCACATTCACGGCTAATGGCGCCGCCCACACTGTTTCGCCGGCGGGCCGCGGGATTGGGAAATGTCCTGAGTGGCGCTAGAGTCGAACTCGGAACCTTTGGTACCCATAGCCCGACACCTTAACCACTTGGCCATCCCCGCCCCGAGGACGACGAAACAGAAGATCAAGCTATCAAGGGCGCCCCAAGACTGGAAACGAGGCCCCCGGGAAATGTAATCAGGTCCCTATAAGAAACGTAGAAGAGAGAGAGAGAGAGAGAGGGTGGGTGGAGGTCTCCAGGACGACAAGGATGCCACCGAGACGGGCAAGAAGCCACCCAGGTTATACAAAAAGACTTCCGATTCGTGGCAGGATATTCTTCATTTGGAAAACGGGGCCTTCAAAGACGGAAAAGGAAGCCCCTACAATGGAAAATAATGAATGATACGAGAGATTTATCAGGACACAAGAGGGAGCTCAAAGATGGGTACGAAGGTCTCCACAGAAATACGAGAAGGCCACTGAGACCAGCCAGGTGAGGCCCATATGTTGGAAGAGGAGAGCCATAGGAGACCTTTGGAAGATTTTGGACTATGACGCAAAAGCACCATAGTAAGGGGATAATGAGCACCAAACATATGTGAGGAGATCCAAAGACGTGAGAGGAGGCCCATACTTAGAAAAAAAGAGTCACCTATGAGAGGATAGAAGGCCAGGGAAATGAGGAGAGTGCGAACAATTGGTACGGAGGCCCTCAGGATTACAAAGGAAAGCGCTGTATGACTGAAGCAGTCGAAGCGCCCCTAAGCCCAAATACAAAGGAAACTATAATACGGAAAGGGAGGCTCCAGAAAATTATAGGGGGCCCTAAGACGGAAGAGAAAGCCAGTGGATATAAGATGAGGTATCATAGACGTAAAGCAGGGCCCGAAGCGGATAAGGTTCCACCAAGATGGAAAAGGATGATCCAGAAACGTGGCAGAAGGCTCCTAATTCGGAGGAGGACGACACAAGATTCTAAATGAGACCCATGATGAATTAGGAGGCCCTTAAAACCGAAGAGAAAGGTCATTGGATAAGAGGCTCACAGGCGAGAAAAAAGGCTCCAAGACGGGTAAGAAGGTCTCTAGGAAATGGCAAGGCAGCTAAGATAGGAAAGGTTGCTTGCAATTTGGAAGAGGAAGCACCTAGGAGATAACAGGCCACCCTTAAAATGGGAAAATATCGAATCAAAGCGCATAGCAGGAGGCTCCAGACGTGAGAAGAGGTACGTAACTTGAAAAAAAGACTACTACAAAAGGAAAGGGGGCCCCTGTCGGATTCGAGATGGGTATCTCAAGATGGAGTATTAGGTCTCCGGGGCCAAATGAGGCTCCGAAGACCGGAATGGGCTCCCTGAAAATGAGAGGAGGCCCTTAAGATGGGAGTGGTAGCAGGTATGGAAGGAGGTGAGGTTTCTAAAATTGAAGATCCCTCAAGACGTGGAAGGGTTTACCATGACAAACGAGGAGGCCCACGGGCGCGGCAAGGGGCCCTTAATTTAGCAGAAAATTCCCCTGGAACGTGAGAGGAAGCCCCATGCCATGTTAGAGGGGCCCCATGATGTAGGAAGAGGCCCTCCAAGACGGGAGAGGATGGTCATTGAATATGGAGGTGATAGAACACACGAGGAGACATCAAAATCCGGGTTCTCCAGGAAATGAGACAAGACACCTAAGACGCGAGTGAAGGCGCGTAATTTTCAAGAAGAAGCCCCTAATGTATGGTTTGAGTCGTACTGGTGTACTTGAAAATCACGATATGGGCCTCAAAAGCTCCGGCCGGGGCCCCTGAAAATCACGTTGAATCTGGGGTATCAAAAGTAACGCCGCCTGAAAATCAGGTCGTACCGTTCTCCGACAGTTCATGGGGTACTCAAGAAGCAGCCGGGGTAAAAAACAATCCGGGCATGGATAATAACTCTGCGTCCCCAACAATGACGCCAAAAGCCTCCAAAATGTATTGGACGCCCCAAAAGTGTCGTGGTCGCCAAAACTCGCGCTCGGGATCCAGGCAAATGACGTCAGGACATAACAGATTACATTAGACTAAATAAAAGTCGCGTCGCAGCCCTTGAAAACACACTGGGGGCTTAACAGGTCGCGCCGAAACTACACAATTTGCAGCTGCCCCCCCCCCCCACAAAAAAGAAGTTATCAACCGGAATGTCATCTGCGGCCTAAAAAAATGGGATGAAGGTCTCTAAAAAATGTGTTGTGCACGGGAAAAAAACTTGGTTGGTACTTGCACCAGGAGACTGAAGAATGGTACCGGGACCCACAACTATCACGCAAGGATCGAGAACTAGAACTCGATGTCCAAAAAGTTCACAAAAAGTTCACACCGAGACTCCATCGAATCGACCCCAACACCGGAAAATTAAGATCAGGCCCGGTAAAAAGACCCGGTGGGCTTTTGTACTCCGAAAGGTGCCATCGTCTAAAAAGGCTCCTTCGGTGGCCGCATTAGTATATCAAAGGGGCAAATGCCCCATCCCTCCTAAGAGGAATAGGTTCTCAATAATCGTGCCGGGGTCCCCAAAAATCGTGCCGGGGCCTTCACAAATTGCGTACGGCCACGAAAACATACCGGAGCTTGAAAAATCCAGGTGAAATACAAAAACTTTTCGCCATGGACTGGAAAAATCAAGCCAGAATTCGAACATTAATAAAAGATCCGGAGAGATCCATAAATATCGCGTTGGGCGCAGGAACCTGGCGTTGGGTCCCCGAAACCAGGCGCCTAGGCGGGTTAAGTCGCGCCGGGACACATAAAAATCGCACCGAAGCCCCAAAATCGTACTAGGTCCCACAAATCTGCGTCAGAAGCTCCAAATAAAAGCATAACAGGAGCCGAAAATGCAACTGACCCTTCAAAGCGCGTAGTCCGGAGACAGCCACAGAGCCTTAACACATGCGCTACAGCCCAAGATAAACATACCAGGAGTTCTAAAATTATTCACCGGAAGCACCCAAGGCACGCAGGGGCCATGCGACAGCACACGAGCCTGAAAAAGAGGCTTGAGCCGCGAAGAGTAACATGGTCCCAATACGAACAAAAAGAATGGGCAATAAATAACACATCGGATCTTTGAAAACGCCCCGACATCTATAAAAAAAATCCTAGGTGCACAGAAAAGCAACAAACCCTAAAACGAGCCGGGAGTTCGAAAAAGTATTGGACCCCTAACAAAAGTAGATTGGATCCCTGAGACACATCCGTAGACGAAGTAAGACGAAGGTGGTCCCCCCCAAAAAAAAACACTGAGACCGGCCTCCGTTCGGTGGCAAATCTCGGAGCATATTTAATCATATATATGAGGTGCAGCAAAGCTCAGCGGTTATCTGCATTTCTTAACCACCATAAAATGTGGAAAGTGGGGACCTAATGATCGAATTTAGCTCATCGAATTTTCGCAGCGAACGCCCGTACGAATCATTCCGTATGGGATGCTTCGTATCCAATACGGTATCACATCATATATGGCGCAAGTCTATCATGTGGCAGCAATTAGCAAAACGTAGGAGGCATAGCAGAAACCGTATCATCGCGCGAAGTGTGGCGAATGCGCCGAATGCGCAAAATGGGTGTGCACGTGCACGAACGTCGGCGTCGTGGCGACCGGGCGCTATAAATTATAATATTTGAAATTGTGAAATTTTACATCTTAAAGTGATCTGCGTAGGTCTAATTTCAGCAGTGTCAGGTGACTTATCAAGGGATACCAAAAGAAAACCTTGGAATAGGGTGGGGGAGTTAGGGTTGAAATCCGACGAATCAGTAACGGTAGTGGTAGATTGTGGCCCTCCACAGTACAATTAAGTCGGTCACTAATTATTTTATTTAAAAAGTTCACCTTTGACAAAATAGTGGTCGAAATCTGAGGTTTTTAATGGAGTTGGTGGGCCGCCCCCAAATACGTTTGCCTCTCCCCTTAACGCAAATATAGGTACGCCAATGGTCCCCCAATAATTTTCAGAAGCATACGCCCATGGAGCAAAGCCAGCATCCAGGGGGCAAATTCCCTCTCACAAGCATACAAAGCAACACCGATGCAAATATAAAACGGGTGAAGATGATTTTGTATGCATATTCTTCCTACAAACTTTATTTTCCGTGATTACAGCCTGCATGATTAGAGCTTCCCAGCTTGAATACCTTCTCAACGACGTCATTTGCGAAACGGTACAACACAGCGAAAACCACGGGCTTGTCGGCGTAGAATTTGAGGGTTTTGCATTATTTGTGGTTTGTCATTGATTTATTGTTGCATTGTCATTTATGCATTGTTGTTCAATGCTTGTTCTTGCCGTGAATTTATTTGCTGACGATTTATTATTCTGATTTGTGTGCCAGGTGCCTCGCAGCCAGCACCAAATATTACAATAAATCAATAAATCCTTACGATGGCGATCAGAAAACCAATTCAATCTAATTCTCTTTGTCACCTTTCCGAAAGTACAGTCCTAGTACTGATAAATGATCATTTAAGCTTGCTTACGACATCAAGCTGTTGGGAATGGCTAGCAGTAATGATGAATCTAGCTATATGCAATGAGACTTGGTGGACATAGCAGTGGGTTGATCAATGGAAGATATCTTTAACACGCGCCCTCAAGGGCCTCTGAAAATTATGCGCACTGGAGGGGGCGGATTCTATAAGGAAGTTTTGCTCCCCAGAGGTTTATCAGACATTTCAAACTTTGTCTCAGGCAAACTTCCATTTGGCACGTGAATAGACTATAGGACCTCGACGTTTGCGATTTTTAGAACCCCGGGTATAATTTCAATAACTCTCTCCATCTCCATCTCAGAGCTCTGATTCCAATACGTCTCTTGACGGCACTACAAAATCCGGCACTCACATATGCACATTTAATTAGTAATTAAATAGCGATAAATATTCCAGTTTTCCAATAGTGCAGCGTGATGGTCAAATTAGTGTATCAGCCTTCATTAGCACAGATAACTTCATTTGGCACACAGGTTCAATAGCTTCATACATACTTCAACAGGCTATCTCACACATATATGCATCCAAGAATTCACACATCGCAATATATTGTTAACAACGTTCTCATACAATCTCTAACTTGTACAAAGGCCGGTCTCCCAATCACACTAACTCTCATCTCACACGATTTTGTCTTAACAGTCACACAGCGACTACAGTCAGTCTCAGACATACCTCGAGTGGTGAACCCGGGCGGCTGGCCACCGACCAGCCGCCCTGTGGCGACCTGTTCGGGCGCAAGGCTCGGCGTCCAGTTAGTTGGAGTGAGAGCGATCCATCTCGCTCTTTAATATACTCTGATCCATCTCGCTCGGCGCCTATATAGCCTCAGGGCCACCGCCCTTGTCCCCATGCCAGGACCACATCATCGTCACACGGTTCTGTGCTGTCTAGAACAATGCCTGGTGCACTGGACTGCGCCTCGGGTCGCGCTGTCTATCTCAGAGACCAAAGATGGGCGCGCCGTTGAATTTTGGTACTTGCGCCCGCGCCCCTGCGCCGGCGGCGATGCCCACCTGCGCCGCTATTTTTGGCCCCTGCAGTTGCCACCCGCGCCGCTGCGCCGCTGCGCCGCGCGCCGCTATTAATTAAGTATGCCTATACAAAAAATATGTGCAGCACCAAAGTGTCTACCAATTTATCCACCAAAACAGTTTTAGGCTATAAAAAGTCATTTTTAATGAAAATACAACTTATAATTGGCATCACAGTTACCTATATTCACATTAAAGATTAAACTATGGCCTATGCGTTATGTTGCTCGTCCGGCGGTAAATTTAGCCAGATTGGACCCGCCCACTGAGTCTGAGATATACCAGACGAGCATTTATAGCGGTAAAATAAATTTCCACAACACGAAAGTAATAGATCGGTGTAACCGCTAAAAGCAGTCATTCGTGGCACTCTCTTAATTATTACACTATGGAGATGTTTGATAAAGTTTAGTCATACGTTATAACCCATCGATTTTTAAACATAGTATAGATTTAATCTTGTTTTAAAATATGACTTAGTTAAAAAAGGTTAACATATCGTTCACTTTCTTGCACAGTTAAATGCAAAAAAGCCTGCCAACAGATCAAGCGGCGAGAACGGATCATAGCCTATCACCACAAGAACTGGTGCAGCACTGCAGTCAGGGTAGAGACTAGAGACTCGCACTGTAGTGACAATCAGCTGCTCTAAACGACGCAAATCTTTACCCTGGATTACAAATTATATGCGCTCTAACAACCATAGGGCGGCATCAGGAGCAATTTCTACTATTTATTTCTGAAGGATTGCAATGAACAAAACTGAAGTGTCCATGCATATATATATATATATATATATATATATATATATATATATATATATATATATATATAAATTTAATTAAATATATATATATAAATACAAAAAAAAAAAAAAATATATTTAAAAAATATTTTTTAAAATAAGAGAAAACACCAAACCCCACACCAACACCAGTTAAAAGGGAATGAAAAAAAAAAAAAATTTATAAAAAATAAATATGATTTTATTTAAAACAAAAAAAAGAAAAAAAAAAAAAAAAAAGGACCAAAAAAAAAAAAAAAAAATGTTTGGGGGGTTGGGGGAAAAAAAAAAAAAAACTACAAATAATAAAAATATTAAGAAAACAAAATAAAAAAAAAAAACAAACAAAAAGGGAAAAGGAAAAAAAAATTTCAAAAAAAAAAAAAAGGGGAAAGGGAAAAAAAAAAAAAAAAAAAAAAAAAACCCCCCCCCCTCCAAATCACAAAAAACAAAAAAAAAATAAAAAAAAAAAAAAAATTATTTATTTAAAAGAAAAAAATAAAAAAAAAAACAAAAAAAAAAAAAAAAAAAAACTCAAAAACCCCTTTCCACCTTTTTAAATTCCCCAAAAAACAATATAAAAAAAAAAAAAAAGTTAATGAAAAAAATTTAGACTTTATTAACAATTTTAAAAAAAAACCAAAAAAACCTAAAAAAAAAAAAATAAAACCAATTTAATTCCAGGGAAAATTTAAAAAAAAAAAAAAATGGGGTTTTTAAAAAAAAAAAAAAAAAAAAAAAAAAAAGGAAAAAAGGTAAAAAAAAAAAAAATTCTTAATGGAGTTCCCAAGGGGCCGAAGGAGGGAAAAAAGGTTCATTAATTTTTTAAAAAAATTTAAAAGTGGCCTAAGCAGTAAAGTTTTGAAATTTGCAGATGATTTGAAGGTCTTTAGGGCAATAACAGGTCAGGATGAGCATATCTCTCTGCAAAAAGACTTAGACGAACTTGTGAAGTGGTCCGAAGAATGGCAAATGAAATTTAACTTTGATAAGTGCAAAATCATGCATGTAGGTAAGCAGCATATGAAGGCTCCATACTTGATGGGTGGCCAAGTGCTATCAGTGACTCAACAGGAGAAGGATTTAGGTGTTATTCTAAACACAAAATTGGGGGCATCAGAACAGACCAAGGAAGCCAGGAAGAAGGCACTGAGAATGCTCGGGGCAATAAATAGGAATGTATCATACAGAAGTGAGGAAGTGATCAGGAAGCTTTACTGTGCATACGTCAGGCCACATTTGGAATACTGCATCCAAGCTTGGTCTCCTAGCTATGAAAAAAGATTGTTGGCTTTTAGAGAGAGTACAAAAAGAGGGCTACAAAAATGGTTAATGGCATAAGCAACCTGGCATATGAGGAAAGATTGAAGAAAATTGAATATGTTTTCACTTAGATATAGAAGGCTGAGAGGAGATCTCATCGAGGTCTTTAAATTTGTCAATGGTCTGGAGAGGGGATACCTTGGGAAATGTTTGAATTTAACAGAAATGATGCAATTAGATGTCATAAATTCAAAAAGACATAAAAGACATAAAGACATAAAGATTAGTGCAACTCTGAGCCACAAGGGGCCTTCTTGGTTGCACTCTGTACACTGAACCAGTTGCCCACCAAATCTGCCAATCAGCCTCCCTGTAATACTGAAAAGCAAGCCCTCTATTCTTATAATGATTGTCTATGCTGTTTTTAAAGATGTTCAATGTGCTGCTACTGACGATGTTTTTTGGCAGCTGGTTCCAGTGTTCCACTACCCTGTTGGTGAAGAAAGTTTGCCCTTAACCTTGTTCTGCTGTGGTTAATTTTAATTTGGAATTTATGACCTCTAATTTCATCATTTCTGTTAAATTCAAACATTTCCCCAAGGTATCCCCTCTCCAGACCATTGACAAATTTAAAGACCTCGATGAGATCTCCTCTCAGCCTTCTATATCTAAGTGAAAACATATTCAATTTCTTCAATCTTTCCTCATATGCCAGGTTGCTTATGCCATTAACCATTTTGTAGCCCTCTTTTTGTACTCTCTCTAAAAGCCAACAATCTTTTTCATAGCTAGGAGACCAAGCTTGGATGCAGTATTCCAAATGTGGCCTGACGTATGCACAGTAAAGCTTCCTGATCACTTCCTCACTTCTGTATGATACATTCCTATTTATGCCCCCGAGCATTCTCAGTGCCTTCTTCCCTGGCTTCCTTGGTCTGTTCTGATGCCCCCATTTTGTGTTTAGAATAACACCTAAACCCTTCTCCTGTTGAGTCACTGATAGCACTTGGCCACCCATCAAGTATGGAGCCTTCATATGCTGCTTACCTACATGCATAATTTTGCACTTATCAAAGTTAAATTTCATTTGCCATTCTTCGGACCACTTCACAAGTTCGTCTAAGTCTTTTGCAGCGAGATATGTCATCCTGACCTGTTATTGCCCTAAAGACCTTCAAATCATCTACAAATTTCAAAACTTTACTGCTTAGGCCACTTTCAATGTTATTTACAAATATAATGAACAGTAATGGCCCTAGTACTGACCCCTGGGGACTCCACTAAGAACATTTTGCCATGATGACTTTGTACCATTTAGCATCACTCTTTGCTGTCTATCTGAAAGCCACAACTCTATCCATTTTAAGATGCTACCTGCAATACCATGGGACTGAAGCTGTATCATTAACCGTTTATGGGGTACCTTGTCAAAGGCCTTACTAAAGTCAAGATATGCTACATCAACCTGATTTCCCTGATCAAATTGTTCTGTGGCGAAGTTCAAAAAGTCCAAGAGGTTTGTGAGACACGATCGTCCTTTTCTAAATCCATGTTGAGTATCTTGAATCAATCTGCTACCTTCCAGATAACTAACTATTCTATCCTTGATAATTGATTCGAGTACCTTGCAGACTAGGGATGTGAGACTTATTGGCCTATAGTTTTCAACTTTCCCTCTTTCTCCTTTCTTGAAAATAGGAACTACATTTGCCCTTTTCCAATCGGTTGGAATTTCATTATGTGAAACTGATCTACAAAATATTATACTAAGTTCCTTTTCAGTTTCCCGCAACACCCTAGCATAAATATCATCAGGTCCTGCTGCCTTATTAGGCTTTATTTTCCTGATGTGATTGTAAACAACATCACTACCAATGAAATCAACATCATTTGTCAGATCCCATGTAACTGAACTATGGTGTACGGTCGGCAGATTGGTCATATCTTCCAATGTAAACACTGATTTGAACTGCTTGCTCAGCTCCTCAACCATCTCACTATCATCACCCAATGTAGTCCCGTTTACTTCCAGTGGACCAATTGTGCTAGAAACTTTACTCAGCTTGTAGAAACTAAAGAACTTTTACTGTCCCCATTACAGTTTCTAGCTAAATCCAGTTCCTTTGCTCGCTTTGCTGCTCTGGTTTTTTGCTTCACAGTGTCTCTAGCTTTTCGATACGCCTTTAGATTAATGACATTTGAGGCTTCTTTAACAACTCTAAATGCAGTTTTCTTAGCCCTAATTGCTTTTATCACGTCTGGTGTAAGCTATGCTGGCTTTCCTACCCTTCTTTTGCGTCTTTGCTTTTGGGGGACATGTCTAATCTGAGTTTCCTTTAAGTAAGATTTGAACTTTTCCCACATTTCACAGGCATTTAAATTGGAGAATTCTTCTTCCCATCTGATGGCACTTAAAGCCGCTCTCATGCCGTTAAAGTCTGCTCTGTTGAAATTTGGAACCTTTACCAAATTATCCTTGATAATTTCCCTTACATGTGCCTTGAATCTAACTATGTGATGGTCACTTTTTCCCAGAGTTTCGCCTACAGTCAAGTCTTGAACCAAGTCACTTAAATCCGAGAATACAAGGTCCAAGAATGAACCATGCCTGGTAGGTTCCGATACAAACTGGTGTAAGAACAGGTCCTCTTCAAGGCATTTCCTGAACATTTTGCATGATGGGGAGCCAACACCAGCATTTTCATAACCTTTTAGATTAAAGTCACCGAGAATAAGGTACTTCCTCTTAAAGTTTCTACTGATTTCCTCACAAATCACCTTGTCAAGCTCCAGTTGCTGAGAATGTGGCAGGGTTCCTGATCGGTAGAAAGCTCCTATCCTAAGAGTATTGCTGTTGCCCTTTTCCCACAGTGACATCAAGCCAAATGGACTCCACAGACACATTTTTATCCCCACCTGCTACTTTTTGAGAACTGAATAAGCTATTCACATAGAGCATTACACCACCCCCTTTCATTGCTGGACCCCTATTGCACGAAAACATATTGTATCCCTGGATCTCATAGTCCTGTAAGTTATCTCCAAAATATCCTTCACTGACCCATGCCTCCGTAATGCAAACAAAATCCGGTTCCTCCTCAGCAACATAACACTTGAACTCATCAAATTTGGAGCGGATACTCTGAGCATTAAACATCATACACTTAACAAATGCTATTAAGTGTAGTCATTCGTCGCACCGTGTCGTACTCCAGCAAGCTGTTCAGAAATCACATTAATTTTATGAGTAAAAGGTCGAACTCATTTTCTTGGAGCGGCGCCAATGCGAAAGCACCTGGAGTGGCACCTCTGGCTACAAAATTCGATTGGGCACCTATGGCTGCAAAACTCGAACTGGTGGGTTCGGGAAGGGGCTGAGTGCAAAGCGTCTTTCATTCCAAGGGATATCGTCTTATTTCATAGGAGCGCCTCGGCGGAAAAAAAATTCGAACTGGTACACTGGAACTTTTTCAAAGGGACACCTTTCCCCGGCCTATGAGACGCCACCTTCCACGTGTGGAGCACATACCCTCAGTGCCAGACCCTTTATCCGCCCCTTATCCCCTTCCTCCTAGCCTAACTTTGCCGAACGTAAAAATATAATGATATTTTTATCACCTTTTTAAGTGACTGATGACGTTAGTGCTAGTCGCGTAACAACCTGTCTTATTTACATGTAACAAGCGCGTCGTTTTCGTTGACATTGAACCTTGAAACTGTGAACTATACAGTTTTGGAAGATTACTTGTTTGTGGTGGTGAGTGGGTGTCTTCATATTTTTGATAAAATATGCACTTCAGAGTAATTCTGAATGTTTTGTTCTTTTTTTAATGCAATGCTTATTAGCGTGGTTAGCATAATGTGACCAATCATTCACGCTTCAAACGGATAGTTTTAACCTGCTAGATAAATTATTACAGGTGGGGCCACATGTTATCTGTGCAAATGCAATTTTTACAGCTTTTTTTGAACAGTTAAAAATTTCAACTTTGAAAAGCTAAACTAACCTAACGTAACCAAACCTAACCAGTATGTTTGCTTTATGGAGGCAAATTTATTCAAAACTTTTCTTGTTAACACCTTAAAGCACAATAATAACAAAGTTTCCCAAAATTAACACAAGCAAAAAACAAATCCTTCAAAAGTGGCTTGAGTTAGGTCAGGCTGAGTGGTGTTTTTCTAATTTAAAAAAATATAATGAAATAAATTGCTTGAAATATAAAAAAAATTGTATTAAACCACATTATAGGACAAATTTATCATCCATTGTCTTCATCACATTCATAAGCATGGCATTCTGACTTTTTAGAACATGTTTTGGATGTTGGCTTTGGGAAAAATTTACAAGAAAAGGAGTTGTAGGTGGGTAATATAACATGAAAATTAATGCTCAAAGGGAAGAAAAAGGGTAAATGTGGAGATGAAGGTAAATTTTGATTTTTGCATTTTTTTTTAATGAAGTGCTTTTTGACATTAATAAGACAGTGCCAACACTTATTTTATCTGCAAATGATTACTTTTCAATCAATGGAGGTTGATACAATTGATGACATCATAAGCACATACCTTAGCCCAGTCCGTCTTTCCGGTCAGATCCTCACACCCCGTCCCAGGGGCAGTTAGTAACCACCCGCTCTAAAATCCAAATTAAGTATCTCACAAAAATGAAGTAGGTGTTATCAGAAAGTGCTCGGATCAGTAGAGTCTGGATCCACCCCCCAAAACAATTTTCCCCCCAAAAGTGACATCACCAGGGGGGCTAGATTTTCACAACTTTTCAAGACTTACATTATGTTTTTGGCTCTGGGGAGTTCATTTTGTGGGATACATTAAAAAAAAGTTATTTGGAATGAGAAAAGGACAGCGAGATCGATGAGAAATTTATTTTTTGGCACCACAAAAATAAACATTTGATTTCTTTTGAAATTTCAAAATTTTGAGTTTTCAAGTTTTCTTTAATTTTACTTTTCTGATGGGCAGAGCAGACTGAGAAACATTGTTGGAAGTCAACTTGCCCTAATAAAAAATGGTTTAGCCAGAATGCTCTATTTGAACTGCAATTTGGCAAATATGCAAAATTTTTATGTAGTCAAAAACTATAAAATGAAAAATTTCACTCATTTATTTTGTTGCATCCCTAAGGATAAGCAAATGCTGAAAGTTTCATTAAAATATCTGTATCCGTTAAAGTGTAGCAACTGGTTTAACTTTTTTTTCAGGTGATCTCACTTGACCTAGACTAACTCATTGACCTTAGATGACCTGACTTAAAAATTTTGAAACAGCATGCCAGATTGATGTGGGAATAGGTATGCCAAATTTGGGCACTCTGCTGTATGCTGTTCATCCACTATCAGCAAAAAACATGAGGGGGAGGTTGAAGACCCCCCAAGACAGGATGGGTTAATGGGATGATCCCAGCTGTGGCTAGTTTGTTTCTTCCTCTTTGTCACTGGAATTTTGGTTTATGCTTTGATAAAGAAGTTATGAATCTTGGGGCAGTGAAATTTCCTTTAAATACATACCTTCAAATATATCTCCACAAATACTTGCTCTTCATGCTCTGTTTGATGTGCCCTAAAACCCAAATAACTAACTAACTCTACATGCTCTGTCACCTGCACCTACTTCTATGTAGTGGGACAGCTGATCTGTGTTTTGGATGTGGATAGTGTTGTCTGACCATAAAATTGTTAGTGTGATTCACTTCAATTCAAATAACCTAACCTAACTAAGATTGAAGAAATCATCCACTAAACAACATGTTATTCTACTTATGATTACCAAATTAGCCAGCCACTTTTCATACCATCAAACACACTGACAACATCGGAACATGCACCACACCAAACCATAACCAACAGAAATGCTGACAACAACTCACCAGACCTCACACCAGCACACTGAACAGCAGCCTCAGGTCACTATGAATTTGGCCAAGACATCTCCAGAAACATGCTTTCGATCCACCATACAGTGGAAAAAATGACAGCTTTAAGTTTTAAGAGATGTCATCTGGAGTCCTGGAGGTCACTGATCAGAATTTGCTTTGTTAGCATTTCCTGTTCTGAAAACTGTTTTTCAACAAACTGATGCAAGGTATTTTTTTATATGACTTCATAACCATCAGAAACTTTGAACACATGTTTAGCAGTGTCATACTGCAAACACAAGACCTTGACTGATCTTTTGCTTCACACAATCACATCTGACTGTGGAGTGTATGGTAGTGGTGTTTGGTCCATATTCCATATGGAATTGGCTGTGTAGGTAGGGAGGTGTGTGCTCTGAACTGAGGGTGAAGTGTGAATTATTTGTGTTTTTTTTTCATTTGGATAGCCTTGTACTGAGACCAACAGTAAAATGAGAGCACATTGCTCCTTTGAGTTATGAGAGATGAAGTTGAGCTGATCATCATGACTGCCTGCCTTGCTGTGCCATCCATTGCTCCTAGGCTTTGATTTGACAAAAAATGGCAATGTGTAGTACTGTTTAATACAACAAAGAATGGCTCTTAAGTGCTCCTGGGTTTTAGACATTGCATGAGATGAAATGTACGGCAATGACCCCTGGCTGAAACATTGAGTAATATAGCATAATCCCTAATGCTACTTTTGATGTAAGCTCAGCACCTCCTGGTATATTGAGGTTTGTACATTTCGTCTCACTCAAAGTGTAGTACTTGCATATTATGTAGGTAAGGACTAGGTACATATCATTTTCCTATCAGCTACCAGTAAATAGATTCCATGCACCAAAAATATTATGTCCATGAAAATGTACTCAGGAAGAAGTCTGTTTGTACTCCAACTTCCAAACCCAGGATGTAAGTTTCCCACTCTGATTATATGTGATGTGCTATATTTGTGGAGTGAAGATTATGATTTCTTCTGAAGTGAATTTCTTTGCCAACTGAAAGGCAATCATTTGTGGAGAAAATATATGGTTGCATGGTCTTACTCATGTCAAAAAGCATCATGTTAGAAACTGAACAAAAGTAAACATTTACCTTGATCTCCATATTTACAAAAAAGGGTACCATCACCTAACCTAACATAGCCTACCTTTTAATGTAGGGAAGATAGCCTTTTAATAGCATGGGAAGTTTTTAGGTGTTCTTTTTCAAGAATTAATAAAAAAACGAGCAACCACACATGTTTTTTTAGGAAGAATATCAATTTTATCAAAATTATTTCACCCCAAAATCCAACTTCACAGAAAAGTTTAACCGAACTAAACCTAAACCCTCGGTTTGATTCTTCTAGAATGCATATAAAACATGTCTTGTGGGTCCTACCTTCAAGTGCAATAATGCAAATGTCAGAAGACTATCAGGAATAGACTGGGGTGTATCTGGGTTTACCATATAGCATAGATAACTGTGAAAGTGCCAAAATTTTGGTGCTGCATGATCAACACAGTCAATGTGTCCCTCAATTCCAATAACCAACCAAAGTGCCTAAATTTATTGCAGATAACTTGCCAGATTCAGAATGGGAAAAAGTGCAAAAGCAAAGAAAGAAAAGAAAGCAGATTTCTCTAAAGTAAAGCTTAAAGTTGGGAAAAAGCTACCAAAAGGTCAGAACTTAACTGATACAAGCTTCAAATCAAAGAAAATCATCATCAGCAGTCAACTTAAGCAGACTGAAGGTGAACCCCTCACAAGAAGAAAGCTTAGTTTGAAGGTAGGTAAGCATGCATAATGATGAATGTTGTGTACATATATGTTTAAAATTGTGAACCATGTTTTTAGAACAACTTATTGGCTGCCATATTTAATAACATGATTAAGATGATGTGCCCACTCAATTATGTTGCAAATGCTTGTTTCTCACTTGGTAAAATTCTTGTAATTCCTCTGTTGCAACATGACTAATTGATATCCTCCCACCAGTGTATCCTCTCAGTGCCCACAGGCCAGACTGCAAAGCATGGCACTTTCAATGAGATCTTGTTAGTACAGGGCAGGTGAGCAGAGGTGAGGATGGTGCCGAGGACAAGCACCTGGTACAGGCAGGCTGCTAATCCACTAACACTTCACACACAGCTTGAAAAATCAGAAGAAAATCACAATTGGAGAAAACTTCAAAAGCAAACAGAGCATACCATATTTATCTCTGTTGCTTGCTGCCAAATTTGTTTACTGCTAAAGCCCTGTTACCAAATGCATTTATGTGTCCTAAATGGTTAAACATGGTATGGTGAGAAGTACAGAAGCCTTCTTGTGCTTTAATTATGTCTCTGTGTAATTTCGTATTTATTTGATGTGAAAAATGTGTATGTAGAAAAGGCATTTGCCTTAAGTCTCCTGATTTTCTTACCTGGTGCATTTTTTAATTTGATGCATGTATTTTATCTTTCTGGTGCAGTATTTTCGCCCTGCTGACGAATTTCGGTGCATATTTTTCACAGAAAATCCACTGTGCTATGCTTTGCAGGATAGCCTGCAGACCATATCACATGGAGCAAACCACTTCAGTTGGAAAGACAATAGCATGACTGAACTGCATACTGGTGGGATTCTTCCAACAAACTTGTATAACTTAATGTGACATGGCAGAATCAAAGGATATGGAACACATTTGGCTAGCATCAAGGGACTGGTACAAATAGTTCAGCCCTTCTGCTGCAAAGTAGAATAAGGTTATGTAGCGCTGAATGGGAAATTATAGCAAATTTATGTTTTAAGGTCTTTTATGAATTCTTGGGATTTGTCTATGGTATGTTCATGAATATCATATATGACTACTAATTTTCTCTGCAAATGCTTGCTTTTTTGTTGGCAGATAACACCAACAATTGGCTTCCAGTTTGATAACATATAAAAACAGTGCTTAAAATAATGGTAAATATATAGAAGCTGCTAGGTTAATTTTTCATCCCAAATATGTTTTTCTGGTGCTTTCTGATGCCATTTCATTGAATATGAAATTCACCTCATACAATACAACCAGTTCACGTTCGCTATATGATCAGCATGGTCAATGCGCCCAAAAGCCAGTTCAAGTTGAAGTACTTTTGTCCCAGTAAGTGGTCAGTTCACCAAGAAAAGAACATCAAATTGTATTCAAGTAGGAATGAAAACACCAGAAAAACTTTTTTTTTAACCATGCAAATACATGTTACCCCTCTTTTCCTCACAAAATATGGGGAAATGTTGGGCAGAATATAGGATTGACACCTTCTTGCCCATTGCTATTCTGAGTCATTGTGTGTAGCTTCTTCTTTTTTTTTGGGGGGGGGGTCAAATCTAGACCTACAATCTAAAAATGAAGCATGAGTATTTCCAGGTATGGCTGTGACTTTGACATTGACATCATCTTGGTGATCAGACAAATCCCAGTCACCGAACAATGCCACATGCATCACTATGCAGCACCAGCTGGCCGTTGGTGGCGTCTGCGCGGGCCATCACTGTGGCCGCGACAGTCACCGACCTGGTTTGTTTGTTCGTTCACTGGGTGGTTCTCGGCGCACTCTATGCACGATTACGGCTAATGGCGCCGCCCACACTGTTTCGCCGGTGGGCCACGGGATTGGAAATGTTTGTCGGTCACCGAGCGACAGGGATAAATTATTCGTGAAATAGGATGGAATATACCACTTTCTGAACATCCAATCGACATCCTGATCCTCGATGAGTGCTTATGAAGTCCTTGTGTTTCCTTTCGCTATCGATAAGGAATGATGATACACAAACATTTCGCAACACAATTTCAGGTGATTATATGTGATGCGATATGGCATATAATACCAGTTTATAGCATGGGTATAATTTTCTCTATCCAGAATATAGCTCTTCCTAAATCATAAATCCGAAAACAAATAATAGGTACAGTCATGAATGCCTAAACCATTTGTTCAAACTTGAGTCTGAAGGGTGTCAAAAGCATTTAAAATGACACTAACTCCAAGCCAAATTTCGACATCCAACTGTGCTTGTTCCGATATCCCACACCTTATGAAAAACCAATATTTCAACCCTGCCGAGCGAACATTGCGACACCGTGGCGCGCAGGAGCTGCTCTCCCACCTGCGGCACCACAGCGTGCACGTGCGCCAGGACGGCCTCAACGGCGTGCGGGAGCTGCTGACGTCGCACGGCGAGCTGGCCGAGCCGGCGCTCGGCCAGGTGCTGTCGCCTCTGGCCACCCTGCTGCTCGACGAGGACCCCAAGCTGAGGAAAAGCGCCGTCTCCGTCATATCGGACGTCGTCGCGCAGGTGGGTCTCCATCAAGCACAGCCGAGCGGTCGTCGGTCAGGCGGGAGGATGGGCAGACGTGACAGGTGTGATGGCTTTGGACACAGCCAAGACGTCTTTGGCTGGCTTGCAGACTGTGATGTACAGACAACATGGTATCGGTCATCGGATGCGGCCGAGACGCTATTTGTTGCTATTTATAAAACTAATATGGACTGACGACTTTGAAGAAATATGATTGTTCCTCGTTCGGTGGACGCGGTATGGTATTCGTGCTGAGGTAAGTATCCAACGTGGTCTGATGAAGTCCAGCTACACGGCCGATATATATTGAAAATATATTGAGGTGAGATGCCTATTGAGGTGAGCAAATACCTCACCAAGTTTTCATATGACATGGTGGACAATCAGTCATTGATCGGCATGGCACTGAAGGAGCCAATTACGTGTAAGCTGCCCTGTCAAGTTAAAAAAATATTTCGCACAGCCTCCGTGTATGAGATAAGCAATCAACTTCAGAAGTGAGCGCCAACCAACGCTGTTTCCCCTCTACGTTCGTGACCCACTTGTCCTGACACGGCCTTCTCGCAGGTGACCGAGGACCAGCTGGCGCCGTTTTTCCCCGCGCTGGTGACGCACCTGACGTGCGCGATGACGCACATCGGCGCGTCGGTGCAGCAGACGGCGCTGCCGCTGCTGGCCGCGCTGCTGGGCCGGTTCCCGCGGCTGGTGGCGACGGCCGTCGACCAGGTGCTGCCCACCCTGCTGGAGCAGATCTCGCGCTGCGGCTCGTCCGGCGCCGGCCGCGCGCTGCTGGCCGACCCGGCCACCCAGCTGTCGACCACCGGCTGGCGGGTGACCGTGCTGCGTCAGCTGGCGCAGGTGGGTCGTGTCTGGCGAGGTCGTGTCGACTGCGTCACCCGCTGACCCAGCTGCTGGCCGCCCAGCCTTGGCGGCAAACCCGCTGCTGAGTGGTACCCCGTGGCAATGCTAAATGAATTGTTCGTCGTTAGGTGTGACATGTTGAAACGGGTGCTGTAGGATGTAGAAATTCGCCATGGAAACGATGTCATTTAACGGAAATTGCAAGATCTTCGAACAAAATTCTGATCCAACAACCTACTCACGCATGCACCTCTTTCCTTTGTTTTCAGATATCTACTTTAAGGGTATCTATTCAGATATCTATTTTAGCACTAGCAATACGAAATACCTGTCGTCATCAACTGATACTGTATAACAGACCACATCATAGGCAATCCATGTTCCTGGAATTTTACTACGGGATGTTTGTGCATCCCAATGCACAGTATTGAGTATCAGCATGCTACTTATCAAGAAGGAACTGTTGGAAATTCGATATGGAGACTGCATAACTCATCATGAAGCAGGATGTCGATGCTCCGTTGGGAGGGATGTCAATTCAGTGTTCAGAATGTGCCGTATTCCACCCTGTTTGACAGCAAATTTACCACTGCCCGGTGGTGACCCGCTGACCCGCTGACCCGGTGACCCGCTGACCCGGTGACCCGCTGACCCGGTGACCCAGGTGCTGGCCACCCAGCCCGAGCTGGAGGACCGCTCCGTGGCGGCGCCGCCGACGGTGCCGGCCGCCGCCTACTGTCCGCTGTACGGGCGGCCGGCCGAGTCGGCTGTGCAGGCGACGGCCGCCGTCGGCCTCGAGCGGCGTCTGCTGACCGAGCCCGCCCAGCTGCGGCGGTACGCGGCCACCGTGATGCCCCTGCTGTTCGACACGTACCGCGAGGTGGCGCCGCCCGCCGACACAGACGGTACGACACGTACCGCAGGCCGCCGATACAGACGGTACGACACGTACCGCCGGCTGCCGATACAGACGGTACGACACGTACCGCGTGATACAGACGGGCACTACACTAGCCGCTGGTGCAGACGGTACGACACGTACGCCCTGATACCGGTACACGTACCGCGATACGACACACCGCTGATACAGACGGTACGACACGTACCGCCGGCTGCCGACACAGACGGTACGACACGTACCGCCGGCTGCCGACACAGACGGTACGACACGTACCGCCGGCTGCCGACACAGACGGTACGACACGTACCACTAGCCGCTGATACAGACGGTACGACACGTAACACTAGCCGCTGGTGCAGACGGTACGACACGTACCGCCGGCCGCCGACACAGACGGTACGACACGTACTGCCGGCCGCTGACACAGACCGCCATCCGCCGACACAGACGGTACGACACGTACCGCCGGCCGCCGACACAGACGGTACGACACGTACCGCCGGCCGCCGACACAGACGGTACGACACGTACCGCCGGCCGCCGATACAGACGGTACGACACACACCGCCAGCCGCTGATACAGACGGTACGACACGTACCGCCGGCTGCCGACACAGACGGTACGGCACGTACCGCCAGCTGCCGATACAGACGGTACGGCACATACCACTAGCCACTGATACAGACGGTACGACACATGCCGCTAGCCGCCGATACAGACGGTACGACACGTACCGCTAGCTGCCGATACAGACGGTGCGACATGTACCGCCAGCTGCTAATACAGACGGTACGACACGTACCACCAGCCGCTTATACAGACGGCCAACCGCCGACACAGACGTTACGACACGTACCGCCAGCCGCTGATACAGACGGTACTACACATACCGCCAGTGCAGACACAAACACCGGTGTAGACGGCTCGCGCTTTAGCTGTGAGCAGCACGGCGTCTCATGTCAGGGGGCCGGCGTTTGGTGCGTCTGTGTGTGGGTCCGATATGTGGGGACGGGTCGGGCTTGTGGTGTACGTGGAGACGGATCAGACGTGTTGTATGTGGGGATTGGTCAGATAATGTGTTGTATGTGGGGATGGGTTAGGGATGTGGGGGATTGGTCTGGGATATGGTGCACGTGGGGAGGGGGTCGGGAATGTATGTCAACATGATAGTCTAGTCTATGGTGCAGGTCTAATCTAGTCTATGGTGCAGGTCAAAGCTGATATATGGCAGACACACTGCGATGGGCTGACAGATTAGAGCGGTCTCACACACAGCCAGGCTAGACGAGCACGTGATAGGAGGAGAGTGGGGGGGGCTAGGTGTTCCTCTCGTGTTGTCATCTCTCTGAATTGCAGCATCTTCTTCCAGATGAATCGATAGAGGCTCGGACGGAGTGACGGTCGGGTGGAGTGTTAACGTTGTCTCCTGAACGTGCAGGCAGTCTTCTCTCAGACGAGGCGGCGGAGACGCTGGCGGTTGTGCTGCAGGTGATCGTGGAGCTCCTGCGGCATCTCAAACACCTGGACGACACCAAACACACCACTCTGGTGAGGGACGGCACAAAATACACCACTCTGGTGAGAAACGCTATCAAGCACACTACCAGTATGGGCTAAAGTCCAGAAGAAGAACATTGGGTTGTTTTACAACGTATCTGACAGCAGGGTCATAGTGCGTGGACAACCTCTCACGCACTCTATGTCTTCCGTGCTTTATGCACAGGATTTGACACTGCAACAAGAGAGTGCATGCACAGATCGACGGAGGTTGGCTCCCTTGGCAGCGCTCCGTCAAGACATGCGCCTGGTTGCGTCCAATGTTCGCGGACGTCCAGCAACAGTTGTTCCATAAGCGGATGGCGGCTCGGCATGTGTGGTGATTGTTGTGTTGTTACAATAACCGGTAGTAGCTCGGCATGTGTGGTGATTGTTGTGTTGTTCCATAAGCGGATGGTGGCTCGGCATGTGTGGTAATTGTTGTGTTGTTACAATAACCGGTAGCAGCTTGGCATGTGTGGTGATTGTTGTGTTGTTACAATAACCGATGGCGGATCGGCATGTGTGGTGATTGTTGTGTTGTTACAATAACCGATGGCGGCTCGGCATGTGTGGTGGTTGTTGTGTTGTTACAATAACCGATGGCGCCTCGGCATGTGTGGTGGTCGTCATGTTGTTTCATGAGCGGGTGGCGGCTCAGCACATGGCTAAAATAATGGTTTTTCGTTAGTGTGAGATGTCGAAACGGACACAGAAGGATGTCAAAATTTGCTTCGGAATTAGTGTCAATTAAAGTGTTTTTGATGTCTTTCGGACTCAAATTTGATCCAATGGTGTAGGCGCTTACAACCGTACTTTTGCCATTTCCTTTGAGATTCATAATTTAGGAAGACCTGTATTCGGGACAGGGAGAAAATTACTTATGCTATAAATTGGTACTGTACGCCATATCACATAGTTAATCCCTTTTCCCGTAAATTACGTTGCGAAATGTCCGTGTATCACCATTCCTTGTTAGGAGCATTGACATGATGCATATAAGCGAGATACTGCTAGAAAGGAGACACGAAGACTTCATAAGCACGCATCGTGGAGCAGGATATCGACGCTTCTTGGAGAAGGATGTCGATCGAGTGTCCAGAAAGTGGTATTTTGCACTTTATTTCATGAATAATTTATAATTGGCTCAGCATGTGTGGTGATTGTCGTATTATTACAATAATCCATGGCGGCTCAGCATGTATGGTGGTTGTACTGTTCCATTAATGGGAGCGTCTGGGCAGATGTGATGGTTGTTGTATTGTTACAATAACCGATAGCGACTTGGCATGTGTGGTGATTGTTGTGTTGTTACAATCACCGATGGCGGCTCAGCATGTGTGGCGGTCGTTATGTTGTTCCATCAGCGGGTGGAAGCTCGGCCCGTGCAGTGGTTCTGGTGCTCCGTTGACGTGGCCGGCCCGGCAGGTGTGGTGGTTGTTGTGTTGTTCCATCAGTGGGTGGCGGCTCGGCCCGTGCAGTGGTTCTGCTGCTCCGTTGACGTGGCCGGCTCGGCAGGAGTGTGGCTGTGTCGTTCCACTGACGGGCGGCGGCTGGACAGGTGCGCTGGTTCACCGACACGTACCGGCCCGACCTGCACCGGCACGTGCTGGCGCCGTTCCCCTACTCGCGGCTGGTGGGGCGGCGCACCACGACCGCCTCGGACTCGCCCGGCGGCGCCGACATCGGCAGCGACTTCATCAACGTGCTGGCGTGCGAGCTGGCGGCCGGACTGGCCGCGCCCGCCGGCGCCGCCGCGCCCGGCCCGGCCCCCCGCACTGGTGTCCTGCAGTACCTGACAGGTGGGCGCGAGGCGGGTGGGACGGTTACGGTCCAGAGGTGAGACGTGGTGCTGCCGGGCAGGCGGATGTGGGTGGTTCTAGCGGCTAGAGGCGGGACAGTTACGGTCCAGAGACGAGATGTGGGTCAACCGGGCAGGTGTATGTGGGTGGTTCTAACGGCTAAAGGTGGGACAGTTACGGCTCAGAGACGAGATGTAGGACTATCAGGCATTTGGATGTGGGTGGCTGTCAGGGTTGAAAAGATAGACTGTGCCTTGATGTCTCACGTGGAAGGGTCCTCTCATTTATCCTCTCATTTTTATCATGTGGAGGTTGAGTGGTGCTGTTTGACAATGAACTACTCTGTGGTTAAAGTGCTGAAGATTTACTGTAGAGTGCGACCTAAAACTCTGATGTTGCAGGTTTGAATAAAATATTATCTTCATAGTCGATTAGTCGAAAACAAACTCATCTCCACCTCCATGATTGCAAAATAGAAATACGACCCCGTAGAGACCGAGCTGGGTGCTCGCGGTAGCTCGGTTGGTAGAGCGTCGGACTCTTGTTCCCAAGATTGTGAGTTCGAATCTCACAGCCGACGGCATTTACTGAGTCTTCCCGCGACCAATCGGCGTGAGAGGTTGGCGACGCTGTATGGCCTAGCGGTTGAATGTGGCGTAAAAGAACCCAAGAGCCCGAGCTAGGACAGTTGGAGAATGTCCAGAGATAAGGCGTAACACTGTCCGGCAGGTGGTAGCGGTGGCTGTAGTTGCCTGGGTGGTGTATGATATATTTGACAGGGGTTGCACTACCAAAGGTGTGCTCTGAGCGTTTCCTGTGCGACTCGAGTGGATCAGCCGGTGGAGGAACTATGGATGTGCATATTGTCCAGTCATGAAAACTGGAGCATTCCGCTCAAGTCCATGCACACTTTTGCACCAATTGTATACTTACATCTGTGTCTATAGCTAATGGTGAAGGTGAACACAATGCGTTGGTGCTACGTATGCATTATGCACGTTCTAGAATTGTTGGCCCAGCTGGATTTTCTTAGTCTAGTGCTCGTCCTAGCTGTGCAGCAGAATGTCGCGTAATGTTTACACATGCAGGCCTTGATACCAGCACACAACGACCGTGCAGGCAACTCGTCGGGACGCTATTCTCCATGTAGCATTAAAATGAGTGCAGTGCTGCAAACAAAAGTGGTGGGATTATCCGACATGGTCAAAGCAGGTACCTCGGTTCGAGCTGGTGCCGTCTCCCTGGAGCGCCATTAGCCGTGCTCGTGCATAAAGTGCGTCGAGAGCCACCCAATAAGCAAAAAGTCTCTCCCTGGTCTGTGTGCGTTCCTACCAGGCTATGTACATTGTCGCCAATGCCTCTCCCCAGGCTCGCACGTCAAGTAATCGTTCTCCTATATTACATTGTGTTGCCCCAACTTCCAGCCCCGACTCTTCGTCAAGTATCTGTCCCCCTGACAACGTTAGACTGTTCTCAGTCCCTCTGACGGGTGTATGTCCCCACACTACGTTGGACTGTCCCTCAGTCCCTCTGGCGGGTGTATGTCCCCACACTACGTTGGACTGTCCCTCAGTCCCTCTGGCGGGCGTTTTCCCCGGATTACGTTATGGTGTCTTGCCGTCCCTCCGGCGGGTGTCACTCTCCCGGATTACGTTATGGTGTCTTGCCGTCCCTCCGGCGGGTGTCACTCTCCCGGATTACGTTGGACTGTCCCTTCGTTCCTCTGACGAACGTCTGTCTCAAAGTCTGTCTTGGACTCTCCACCTGTCCCTCTCACTGATGTCTGTCCTCCGGACTGCGTTAGACTGTCACCCCGTACCCATGACGGGCGACTATTCCGCGGACTGCGTTCAACTGTCCTTCGTCTCTCTGACGGACGTTTGCTTCAAGTGTTGTTTTGGACTGTCTTCCCGTCTCTGACGGTTGTCTGCCTCAGACTACGTTTGACTCGCGAGTGATCAACTCTGGTCGAAGCGCCCTAAAGCCCAAATAGCTCCTCATCCTTCTGACGGTCGTCTGCCCCAGACTACGTTAGACTGTCTAACTGTCCCTGTGACGGTCGCTCCCCCGGAGTATCTCGGACTGTATTCCCTTCCCCTTGGCGGTCGCTTGTGCCCCAGCCTGCCTATGGTGGCCTGTGCCCCAGCAGACGTGACGGTCGCCTGTGCCCCAGCCTACCTGACGGTCGCCTGTGCCCCAGCCTACCTGAGGTCGCTGTACCCCAGCCTATCTGACGGTCGCCTGTGCCCCAGACCTGACGGTCGCTGTGCCCCAGCCTACCTGACGGTCGCCTGTACCCCAGCCTATCTGACGGTCGCCTGTGCCCCAGCCTACCTGACGGTCGCCTGTACCCCAGCCTACCTGACGGTCGCCTGTACCCCAGCCTATCTGACGGTCGCCTGTGCCCCAGCCTACCTGACGGTCGTCTGTGCCCCAGCCTACCTGACGGTCGCCTGTACCCCAGCCTACCTGACGGTCGCCTGTGCCCCAGCCTACCTGACGGTCCCCTGTGCCCCAGCCTACCTGACGGTCGCCTGTGCCCCAGCCTACCTCACGGTCGCCTGTACCCCAGCCTACCCGACGGTCACCTATGCCCCAGCCTACCTCACGGTCGCCTGTACCCCAGCTTACCTGACGGTCGCCTGTGCCCCAGCCTACCTGACGGTCACCTATGCCCCAGCCTACCTCACGGTCGCCTGTACCCCAGCTTACCTGACGGTCGCCTGTGCCCCAGCCTACCTGACGGTCGCCTGTGCCCCAGCCTACCTGACGGTCGCCTGCTCCCCAGACTACCTGAGCACTGACAGATGCAGCGAGCTGGCACGTGTGTGCCGGGTACTGCGGCGTCTGTTGCGGCGCCCCGCGGCCCTGGCAGGCGGAGCCGGAGCCACCTCCGACCTGGACGTCGAGGCCCGCCATCAGCGGCTGGCCTGTGTGCGGGCGGCGGCCGAGCGACATGGCCGCGTCCGGTGTGCCGAGCAGGCGACTGCGCTCACACAGCTGCTCACCGACGTCGTCTGGCAGGCTGATGCGGCTGATGTTGCTGGGTGAGTGGTGGGCTGACACAGCTGCTCACCGACGTCGTCTGGCAGGCTGACGTGGCTGATGTTGCTGGGTGAGTGGTGGGCTGACACAGCTGCTGACCGACGTCGTCTGGCAGGCTGACGCGGCTGATGTTGCTGGGTGAGTGGTGGGCTGACACAGCTGCTCACCGACGTCGTCTGGCGGGCTGACGTGGCTGATGTTGCTGGGTGAGTGGTGGGCTGACACAGCTGCTCACCGACGTCGTCTGGCGGGCTGACGTGGCTGATGTTGCTGGGTGAGTGGTGGGCTGACACAGCTGCTCACCGACGTCGTCTGGCGGGCTGACGTGACCGGTTGGACCGTGCTAGCACAGACAGCCACACACGTGCTGCCATCTGTCAGCTATCAGTCAACACATGCCCTTTATGTAGCTTACATTCGCCTACCGACATCATTCCTGCGATCGTCGTATGTAGTGAAAGTTGCCACCCTTCCATTTCGCTCTTTATTGATAAAAACTGCGGATTAAGAACTAGCGTATTGCCTGACACGGGACGAATCCAATAATATTATATAACGACGCTCAGGCTCATCTGAGGGCCGTTTAGGCTAGTCAGCTTGGGGTGGCCCGGTATTGTAGGGCCCGGGTGTCTACACTGAGCCCCGGCTGGCGGGGTGGCCCGGTACTCTGTAGGGCTCGACAGTAGGGCTGCCGTGACGGGAACACGGCTGCAGTTGTGCCCTTGGAGTGGAGTTCCTGGACGGGGCGCTATGTTCAGGATCCGCACAAGCTGTGCAGAGCTTTGACCCGATCCTGTAAACCACCCGGGTATACATCAGCGCAGAGTTGGTTCGAAGAGCGATGGGCGTCTCAGAATTGCATGTCTTGATGCCCGGCAGTTCGTGATCTCTCCTGTGCCACATCTGCCCATCGAACGGGAAAATAAAGGCAGTGAGACAGTCGTGGTGGTGGCATGCGGTACCCACACTAGCAGTGACCTATGTCATCCATGTAGGTCCATCATGATAGCTATGCAATTGCGTTGTTTTTGAATACCTCTGATTTCGCACAAGCCTTGCCACCCAATCACCTGCGGTAAGTGCAGCGAAATTGTGTACCAATCTGGCATGCAGTTGAACTGAATACAATACAGATGAACTATGCGATGGTATTCCCTGTGAAATAGTCACCAAATGAAGCAGGGCCGACAATAAACCGACTAACCATGTTTGTTCGTGTCAGTCGCTACAACTCGTTTCACCATTTAAAATCGGTTTTAGTTAACCCAAGCTTATGCCAATTGCCATATCAAAGTTCAATTTCTCTAAATCTGCTAAGAGGTCAAAAAGAGACCCATTAACCTCGTCATAACAACGGGAATGGGGCTGCCCTGCATCATTGCATCCAGAAATACAAGTGGAGGTTATGCAAAATGGCCCATAATTCCAGAAAGCTCAGGAAGAAGAGGTGACTTTGACCAGGCGGGGCTTTTCTAACCGGGAAAGGGAATCTTGTAATGTATAGCGACATGACAGTCAGATAAATTATGCATGTTTTGCTCTCGTTTTAGTGAACTTGATATCTGGGCGCTGTATGACCCAACGGGTCGATGCGCCCTGAAAGCCCAATAACCAACGAAGAGTCTGGATGACTGGAAGTGTGAATGCACGTTCTGTATATTTACCTATACAAAGCGTATATAATGGGAAGGGACGGTTTCAGGGTAGACAAGTAGGCAGTATTGTAAGATACAGGCTCTGACGAAATGTTAATTGATGAAAAATCTAAATACAAAGTATAATAGTGTTGCTTATGTGCATGCTTGGTGAAATATAGGTGTTCACTGTTTGTCATGCCAGGCATAGGATTGTTTGTTTGTTTGTTTAATGCGTGGTTTTCGACGCAATTTATGCACGATCACGGTTAATGGCGCCGCCCACAGTTTAGCCGGTGGACCGCTGGATTGGAAAATGTTCCGAGTGGTGCAAGTGTTGAACCCGGGACCTTTGGCACCTAGAGCTCAACACTTAACACTTGGCCCCCCCGCTCCATATAGGATTGTTTGAAGTGGACGTTGAAAATAATTTTCATCGTGTATCATAGCTGATGGCAATCATGGAGAAGGTGTCGAAAACAATGAATTACTGCGCATCTTGTGGCCAATCCCATCGCTGACAGTAGTCTCATGTGCTTCTGAAGAAAATACAAAAATGTTCAAAATATAACCAATGCACCTGAAGTTATATTTGGCCTACTCGACTACATGTCCGAGCATGGGCATGTTCTATTACGCCACTCGCCCCTCCCCCACCCTCCCCCGTGATGTGACTCGGTGGATCCGTCTATGATCAAATTTATTGATCTGAAAGTACAAATCAAGCCGAATGCCTCATGGCAGTGATCAAGTAGTGACCGTCTTGCAAAGCAAGCAAAAATGTGCAGTTCACCTTCCAAAGTTGCCCGCCCTGTCACCTACCTCAAACCGCCTGCTATTTTTGGTCAAGTGCGTGGGTACAATTCAGTGTTAGGTACAATTATGCTCACCCACCCACTACGCTCCACAAATTATACATTTGATCAGCTTTTTTGCCATCCCTCCCATCTTTAGTTAGCCTGGGTACGCTCATGGTTTTTTTTTGCGCATATCGGGACGGTGTTGACCGTCCTGACCTGTGCAAGGTCAGACCTCAGGTCGAGGTATTCACCGTCCTGACCTGTGTTAGATCGGACCACAGACTGAGGAGTTGACCGTCCTGACCTGTGCTAGGTCCGGCCCCAGACTGAGGAGCTGACCGTCCCGACCTGCGGCAGGTCTGACGCGGTCGCCGACTGGGCCGCTCAGCTGCTGCCCTCCGTGCGGTTCCGCACCAGCGACCTGGGCCTGCTGGTGCTGCTGCGCAGGATTGCCGTCATGGGCTGCGGCCAGTTCATCGGCGCTCTGAAGCGAGACGCCGCCAACCTGCTGGGCACTGCTGTGGCCGCCGCCAACCACGCCAGCGCCGTGCCGTGGCAGCGCGCCATAATTGAGCTGCTGTTTTGGCAGACAGATGTCTCTGCTGACGCCCAGGCTGCCTTTCAGCAGCTTCTCGCCTCCGAGCACGTCGGCGAAGCTGTGAAAGTGTACGCGCTTGAAGTGCTGGGTGATAAGTATGTGCCGGTGTCAGTGGATGTGGTCGGCTAACGTGTCATTAAGTTGAAATATATGCTCTTCAAAGACGTCCAAGCTGGAAGATCACTGCAGTCGATGCGCCCCTAAGCCCCCTGAAGACATCCAGTATTGACAATGGTTTAGTTTTAGCGGTATCATACGATCGTTCTTTCCCAGCACACGTTAGGGTTGAAATGCATGCTAGTCATCAAGGACACCAGACATCTTTGTTTTCGACAAGGCCGAGGGGCGTATGGAGAAGCCCATCCAAAGGTTTCCTACTCGGCGGCAGTGAGAGATACTCACAGGACGACCTCATGACGGCAGCATGCGAGCGCTACCCAGCTGCTTGCGGAGTTCAGTGCCATACTCAGCTCATTCGGCATCGTCTATGCCGGCGATAGGTGCAGGCAGTCGGGCCCCTGACCAGTGGCCTTCACCGGGTAAGGCAAGACGCCCTGACCCCCTGCGCAGAGATGATTTCCCCTCTGTGGCAGCAGAGGTGCAGGCGGCGGCCGAAAGTGTCTCCTCTTGAGGTGGTAGCAGCAAAAGTCGTCCTCGGTCACTTCGGTGGGCGCATGCTCATATCTCCCTCCTGGATCCGCGTTGCCTTCTGCAGCGTTCCGACCACTGCTAGTCTAGCTTCCTCCAGCAATCTTTCTTTTGGGCGATTTTGCCCTCCTCCCCGACGAGGCACCGTTGGGCATACAAAAAAAACTAGGGAGTGCCCGCTCTGCGGCAGGTGCTCATCGCCTGAACATGAAAGCTCACAATGTAGCACGGGCAAACCGTGGTGCACCAACTGTGGAAGCGACCAGGCGCCGCACACTAGGTATGACCGGTCCTGTCCGACATATCTCAAGGAAAGAGAGGCCATGTCTATCGAGGTTGCGAGAAACATCAACTAGAGAGGCAAGGCCGGCTAACGACGCGGCTCACTCGAGGGTATCTTACGCAGCAAACACAAAAGCCAACAAACCCACACTAGCTCTACCAGAAATTCAGAGAGGGAGTGCCGCGGACCTCCTCGCAACTCGGCGAACTCCGCTCTTTCGGCGTGGCGTGTGTACCACTGACGGAAAGAATTACGTTGCCACTGAGAGAGAGAGAGAGAGAGAGAGAGAGAAACTCGTAGCGGTATTGCGACTGGCATCCTACCTGCACATGAAGAAAGGACTTACGACGTATCTGTACCTCGCGTCATCCAATAAGTTCTGCGCAAGGGAGGTTGCCCGGTGAAATCTCCGCCACTGTCTCCCTGAAGCCAGATGAGGGAGAGTGGCGTGAGGTACAGCGGAGGGAGCGCCGCAACAAATCCTCGCCTTCCGCATTGGCACCTACGTCAGCAATCCCTCCATCCATCAATACCCAACCCGCCTCAAACCCTCTCTCATCTCCGAACTTCACTTCCACACCCTCAGCACCATCCTATGTACCCAAGTCCTTTCCATCTACTTCCATGCAGCTCCAAGAGACGAAGCTGGCGCCGGATGCCCGTTGCACCATAAAGAGATATTCCGTATTTTGAAAGGATATCCAGACTGAAGCCGTTGCACTCGGCGGCGTCCTTTTAGCTAACCACCACAGTGCACCTGTACACCTGTACCAGTACCTGTACACAGTGTACCTGTACATGAATTAGTTTTGCAAACCTGTCTACAGGCAGTTGCTACTCATATAAACTTGAATCAACGTGCGCCGACAATTTGTTCCGTGTGCCTGCTGCCAGGACTCCCTTCCTGTTGCAGATCTCCGTCTCTTATTGCTGGAACTTCCTCCCACAGTTTTACTGCTGGGAGACTTCAACACGTACCACACCGTATGGGGATGCCTCGCCAGAAACTCGCGTGGCCGCCTTTTATAATATTTCATTCACGACGAGCCAGAGCCTCTTCTCGTCGGACCTGTCTGGACGCCAAACGAGTATATTTCGGCTCCTTTTTAAACACGCTCACCCACCGAACGCCAGCCGCCAAAATATGGATGCGTATTAGCGGCATCGCGGGAAAATTACCGTTCGCACCAATACCTGCACTGCATGCAGGAGGTCGGGTCATCTCTGATCCTTCCGCCGTGGCTAATGAAATTGCACTTGCACTATCTGAGCGCAGCCAAGAGGGAAGCTCTGAGTCACAAATTGCACGCCACCAAGCCCGCCACGAACGCCCCCAAAAGACTTTCCGACGACCGAGGCACTTCCATACAATGCACCATTCGCCGCGACTGAGCTGCTTTCCGCCGTTAATGCCCTACGGAGTTATCTGAGGGCCCCGATGACGTGTACAACGACATGCTGAAACACCTGCCTCCCAGTGCGCTCCAGGTGCTCCTAAAACTTTTCAGCCGGCTATGGGAAAGGGGAGGCTTTCCACACGGTGATGAGGTGAGCGCGATGGGTCGGTAGTGCAATGGATCAGATCCGCTCTTGTCGGGCTTCAAGATTGGTATTATTATTTCTTCTCGCCACGAGGGTGGAGCGCTTTCCTCAAAGAAGAAGCGTTTTCCCATGTGATGGAACGCTTTTCCCTAAGTTGGAATAAATATATTTATTTTGATTGCTTGAATATTGATGTGATGTTCTAAAATGTTGGGCAATCCAGGAGCGATGGTGGTTAGACGATGAAAGTTCGTGCTAAAATGGTCGTGTTTCGCGGCAGCACCTCGCTCATCACAATTCGTTGTACGCTTTCTCCGGGAGAGGGCGGGGGGGGGGACAGTCAAATCTTAGGTAGCGAGCGCCCTTTCCTTAAGCTACCCTACCTTTCCTACAAGGATGTAATAAAATTGCACAGCTTACGCTACGGTGATGCATCATACATTTTGCCGTTTACCTCACTCATTCCTAATCATTCCTGAGGGGATGACTATATTTTGTACCCAGAATGTTATTGGGATCTGAATTTCACACATGTTCCACCTGAAATGCCGTTGATATGAAATGTGGTTGGTATGTTGAAGAGTTTAAATATTGCATACGAAGGCAGAATAATACGGAGCGATGGAGGCGTCACATCATTCCCGTGATAACGTTTCCCGTGAGAACGTTTCCCGTTAGCAATACGACTGGTACGCGGTTCACGCAAATGTTGCCCATTTGTACGACCATGTCGGGCGACTCATCCGGCAAGCAAACGCACAGAAGACGCGTCCACCAAGCACTGTTGGTTCTGTCAAGAGCACACCGATGTAATCTTGTGTGTAATGCGGAGATTAGGTAAAGGACAATACGTTTGGATAGGATTCGTTCTGGGCGCGCTGTCGTGGACTACGCTGCTTCGCTTCATATCACAACGCAAACAGCACGTGCCATAGTCCATCTCTTAGTGCTTGCGCTTTTCAAACATGTCGGCATGGGAAAGATCATTTGTTTCGTCCAACTTGGCAGGCAAATAGTTTTTCCACGGTAGTTTTCGTACTGCAGATTTGAAATACCACTGTTTTTTACCCCATTTTTATCCTCGATCTTCCCTTTTAGCACGGGGCTGAATGCATTGGGACTTCCCTCTTCCTGTCAAAATGGCCGGGTACATCACTGTCGGCCAGAACTGAAGGCGGCGCTACCGCCCGCTACTGTCGACCAGAACCGAAGACGGCGCCACCGTCCGCTACTGTCGACCAGAACTGAAGACGGCGCTACCGCCCGCTACTGTCGACCAGTACTGAAGACGGCGCTACCGCCCGCTACTGTCGACCAGAACTGAAGACGGAGCTACCGTCCGCTACCGTCGACCAGAACTGAAGACGGCGCTACCAGCCCGCTACCGTCGACCAGGAACTGAAGACGGCGCTACCGTCCGCTACTGTCGACCAGAACTGAAGACCGTCCGTCCGCTACTGTCGAAATCCCACACCGAACCGGGATCTCGGAATTGCGTGTCAAGACACGGAGCGCGAGTGTGGTCTTGGTGCCGAGTCCGATCAGCGCTGCTTGTGCACATCATGTGTCTGATCAGGGTGGCAGTCGGTGGGGTGAGGGGTGGGGTGGGGATGGGAGGGTGGCCGTAGGCCACCCACCACCACACCGCTCCTCCCCTGACAGCCATTGGCCGCAGGGCGTGCGGGTGTCCACGTTCCCGTCAGCGCGTGTCTACGTTCCCGTCCACGTTAGTGCGTGACCAAGGTCGCCCAGTCACCTCCTGGCAGTCACCCGGTCACCCTTCACCCGTCACCCCAGTGTGACCGGCTGTGTAGTCTCGCGTTCCCTCCCCCGGCAGCTACCATCTGTCTCGTAGGTTCAAGTAAAGCGTCATCAAGTTGTGACACGTGCACACCGACTGTATTGCTGCGTATCTCAGTCGATCCGTCTCACCTGCACTGATTGCTGATGCTATCTGCCCTGTTTCCCCCGTTGCGGCGCTTTTTCACACACCACGGCGGCCGATCGATCTCAGCGTATCGGTAATAGCGTATCCGCTCCACCGCCACCGCCGCGGCCGCCAGCTGACTCCACGGTCGCCAGCTGACCGCGGCGATTACGGCGCTGCTCAATTGTGGCGCAGTAACGCCATCGGCTTGGCTTTCTCGCCATCAGTCGAGCTTTCTCTCGATCTATGCAGATCTAGGCGATAGAATCTAAATTTTTCGGTCCGGATATAGATGTCCTGGGCCGCCTGTGCAGCCCGCTGTGCTGGCAAAGTACACCAGCGGGGTGTCACTGCCCCGCCGCCGGACCTGCTGCTGGGTGTAACTACCCCGCCGCTGAGGGATGTCACTGCCCCGCGGCCGGACCCACTGAGGGGTGTCACTGCCCCGCCGCCGGACCCACTGAGGGGTGTCACTGCCCTGCTACCGGACCCACAAAGGGATGTCACTTCCCCGCCGCTGGACCCACTGAAGGGTGTCACTGCCCTGCTACCGGACCCACAAAGGGATGTCACTTCCCCGCCGCTGGACCCACTGAAGGGTGTCACTGCCCCGCCGCCGGACCCACTGAGGGGTGTCACTGCCCCGCCGTCGGACCCACTGAGGGGTGTCACTGCCCCGCCGCCGGACCCACTGAGGGGTGTCACTGCCCCGCCGTCGGACCCACTGAAGGGTGTCACTGCCCCGCCGTCGGACCCCGGATCCACTGAATGGGACAGTTTGCCCTTATACTGAGAAACAGACAGTTTGCTCTTGTGTATGGTACAGCACCAAACGGAATAATTGTACGCCAGCGGTGTATCGCCACTGCATGTACCTGGCGATTATATCGGCCCCTCCGTGACACAATCTCCACGTGCGACAACCAACCGGCGTGAAACGTCCGGCAGCCATACACCGCCGCCGGCAGAGACTGGACTTCTTCATCATCATTCCCCAGGGGTTATGTGCCCTCTCCGACGCATCAACTCTCCCTGTTTGTTTTATTCAGTCCCCTGTGCACCCCATGCTACTTCCGACGTGCCTGCTTCGCCCGCAATGTGTCCTTGCAGACTGCAGCCCACTCCTTCCTGTCGACGGTGTTCAAAATTGTGTCCGTGGTGTGCCCGTACTGCCTATCGTGTGCCTTCTGCCCGTTGTGTGCCCCGTTCTGCGCTCAGTGAACGGGCTGTCGCAGGTGGGTTTTCCCCGTCGTGCACCTACACTGGTCCAAATCCCCCCCACAGTGCACACTCCCGTGCACACGGCAGTCGCGTCCTCTTCGCCCAGCTCGACAGCGGCAGGCGGGGCAGCGCACATGAGGAGCAGTTGGAGCAGCGTATATGCTAATTGGGACATTAAGCCGGTTAAAAGGCACTCAACGACGGCGTGCTTGAATTGGACGACTCTGAAGTGGGCTTGAATGGGGTGGCGGTGATCGGCACGAGCGCCAAAATCCCACACCATACAGAGCACCCTATCTGAACGGAGGGGTGTCAAGCGAATGGCAGTCGTATTGCTGCGTCTAGGGCCGATGTGCCTGATCAGCAGATGTGGCGGCCATTTCAACGGCCGGTGTACATGGTCAGCAGATGTGGCGGCCACTTCAAATGCCGGCATTCCTGGTCAGCAGATGCAGATGGTCAGCAGAAAAGAAAAACAAGAAACTTGACTGGCCAGCGTTAGCTCAAGCGGAAATTTGAGGGACCAGCGTGAGCTGCAAACCGCTATGGCTCCACTTCCTATGTGCAGCTGCTGGCACCCAAATTAACGCTTGGAAACTCGCAAACAACACAAAACAATCTATTAATAATAATCATAAACAAATTCTGACGGTGCAACGGTAGCGAGGGACCGGTCGCCGGGCTGGCAGACTGACCGGTTCCCGTGCCAGCTGTTCGGTGGAGCCATGTGAAGATCGAAGAGCTCGGAGAAAAGTTGTACCGGACACCGCCAACCTGGCTGACCTGGCTGGTCGGGCTGACATGGCTAACCCAGCTAACCTGGCTGGTCGGGCTGACACGGCTGACCCAGCTGACCTGGCTGGTCAGGCTGACATGGCTAACCCAGCTGACCTGGCTGGTCAGGCTGACATGGCTGACCCAGCTGACCTGGTGGTCAGGCTGACATGGCTAACCCAGCTAACCTGGCTGGTCAGGCTGACATGGCTGACCCAGCTGACCGGGTTGGCCTGGCCCGGCACTCTTACGGCGCCACCTGCCCCCCCCCCCTCTCCCCCGGATCGCGGCCGTTGCACGGCTGCGGCCGCGTCAGTAAGCGGTGTGCGGTTGTTGCAGACCACTTGCAGCGCTGTCGATGGGCGGGCAGCACGCGCCGGCGCGTGCCGTGGCCCCCGGCGGCCAGGTGCGGCGGTCGCATCGCGGCCGCAGCCACACCACAATTAAACACAATCAAACACGTCGGACACGCGCGTGCTCATCAGAGGGAAGTGCTCCATGCCGGCCTGGTGGTCAGGCGAGCGGCAGCCGGCCACAGCGACACTGACCACTGACCACCGACCACCGACCATGGACCATGGACCATCGACCACCGACCACCGACCATCGCACCACCGACCACCGACCACCGACCACCGACCACCGACCACCGACCACCGACCACCGACCACCGACCACCGACCACCGACCACCGACCACCGACCACCGACCACCGACCACCGACCACCGACCACCGACCACCGACCACCGACCACCGACCACCGACCACCGACCACCGACCACCGACCACCGACCACCGACCACCGACCACCGACCACCGACCACCGACCACCGACCACCGACCACCGACCACCGACCACCGACCACCGACCACCGACCACCGACCACCGACCACCGACCACTGACCACCGACCACCGACCACCGACCACCGACCACCGACCACCGACCACCGACCACCGACCACCGACCACCGACCACCGACCACCGACCACCGACCACCGACCACCGACCACCGGCCACCGACCACCGACCACCGACCACCGACCACCGACCACCGACCACCGACCACCGACCACCGGCCACCGACCACCGACCACCGACCACCGACCACCGACCACCGACCACCGACCACCGACCACCGACCACCGACCATCTACCACCGACCACCGACCACCGACCACGACCACCGACCACCGACCACCGACCACCGACCACCGACACCGACCACCGACCACCGACCACCGACCACTGACCACGACCACCGACCACCGACCACCGACCACCGACCACCGACCACCGACCACCGACCACCGACCACCGACCACCGACCACCGACCACCGACCACCGACCACCGACCACCGACCACCGACCACCGACCACCGACCACCGACCACCGACCACCGACCACCGACCACGAACACTGACTAACGACACCGATCACTGATCACCAATCACGGACAATCTACCACCGACACAGAGCCGATACCGACAATCGACCGCTGAGCACTTACCACCGAACACCACCGACCACCGACACAATCATTGCCATATTTTCAGGTATGAAACACCTGAAACAATTTATCCGATGGGCGTAAGAGTACGTTTCATGTGGGTGCCCAGTCACTGCGGTATCCCAGGAAACGAATAGGCAGATGGTTTTGCAAAAGCCTCATTATAACCACCCAACATAAGAACTACACAATATTGTTGAAGACATTAAATCATCAATACAGCACAACATTCGACGTTTTTGGAGTCAAAGCTGGACACAAAATACAAACAAAGCACAATTGCGACTCATCAAACCTGTTGTCGAACCATGGATATTATCTTTTCAAACAAACCGAAGTGAAAAAGTTTCTATCGGGGTTACGTATATGTCGTGCATTTCACCCATTGGTATACTTGCACTACTTCACCTCAGCCCTCATGCCAATCATGCAACACTCTTCTTACAACCACACATATTCTCCTTCATGTTCCGAAATACCATGGCCATCGAAAGACACTGAGTGTTTTTCCATACACCATACATCATTCCTAATTCTATGTCCACATTATTGGGGGACGATAATCCATTTCTCCTCAACTTACTTTTCATCTTTCTCCACACGCAAACCTGTTTCAAGATTTATAGACTGAAATCATGCAACATGGCACTCTATTCTCTTTCCCATTAACGGCACGGAATAGCCTGATGAGGCCGAAGCGCCTATTTTAATTACACAAACAAACACAGCCGGCGAGTGCACATTGGTCAACCGCACAGGCAGTCCCCAGCTGCTTCTCAGTATATCACCGACACCACATGCAGGCTGAGATCGCGCCTTCCACACAGTACTCGGTCATTGTACTGTGTGACAATGATATGTGAGAAATGGATTATCGCCCCCCCCCCCCAAAAAAATGTGTGGGCAGGAAAATTGGAATTTTGCATGCTGCGTGGGAAGACACTGGTATGGAATGGTTGAATGTGTGGTGAATGACAAAAAACACTTTGTGTGTTTCGATGGCCGTGGTATGTCGAACAATGAAGGAGAATATGTGTAGCTCGGCTCTCCGGCGGCGAATCCGTTGACACATGCATTACGAGGGACCCGGCAACGGCTAGATGGAAACAGGTGCGTGCAAACTAACCGCGTGACATGGCGGAATATACAGAGCGCAGCGCTCTGCGACTGTTCCGACCTCCTCCGGGGTTTCTGGAGGACTAGCACCAAGTACCTAATATAAATTGACTCCGATGTTTATGATTCGTCAGATATTTGACCGAATAACGCCTCAAAAAGCAGGTCACAGGCAGACATCTGAAGAGAAAAGCCAACCGGTCTGTCGTTAAGGCACACGTGCGGCGAAAATTAACACGTAAGGACAATGCGTGACGGATCAGGATTTTAATTTTGCATTATGTCTACAGAACGAAGTAAAAAAAATGGTGCGACCTACTGGATACTGTGATCTGCACATGAGGAGCTGATGGATACCAAATAACACGGCTGCATAGCCAAAGTCGGCCCAAATAATTAAAGCAACAGCATAACCGAACAATAGAACGGGCTTTACAAAGCTACTGATATATTTTTATAGCAGCCTCATATTCATACCCAGCTTTCGAATGGTATGTGTCTCCTCTTTTGACCCATCTCAGCCCTCCCAACGAACGGTAATCGAACGCAGTATCACGCTGCGCCTACCGAAACTCACTGTAGGCTGAGCCGCCCTGCAGCAGAGTGTTGCGGTGCAGTCTAACCGGAGTTTTAGCAGCATCCTGCGTAAAATGATATTCGAACAGTTGATTTTCCTTCCCCGTGTCATATTAGGGCATCTCTTAACGGCAGATGCCAGTCTTCCACATTCAACGGATTGTTTCTATGTAGTAGAGATTTATGGAAGTACTGCACCACTGACGCCCTCTAAAAACATTCATTTTGTTCTGCAGCAGTTCACCCTGCCAATATGCCCAGCTTGGACAAGCTGCGAGTCGGGCAGTCCCGAGCTTACTCACATGAATACGAAGTGGTTGTTCAGGAGCGCCAAAATGTTGCCTTTTTTCAACAGATTCTTCGATCCATCAGAATGATCACAGTGTATCTACGAAGAGCATTACTCGGATATTCAAGATCTCGCTACCCTCTAATGTACTTCGCAAACTACACTATTAGTCCAGGCTGTACTACCCGTACCTATTGCTCGGAGTACACTAATATGCAAGGTTTTACTACCCTGAGGTTTCAGCACCGATCAATATTCGAAATGTGCCCAATTTTGTAAGCTTGTCCTAGATCATACCCACATCCATGAGGATCAATCCCTACCCGGACGAGTTATTTTTACCAGAGATGTAGCCTTCAAACACCCCAGTCCAGTAATCACATGCTTATTTTTCCAATGTCAGGATATCATGGTACATTGCATGTGGTTCTGTAAGCTAAGCTTGCTGTCAATGGCTAGTTCAGCGATATTTGCAGGTGATACATCAGGGGTGTCAGTTTGTGTTCGCATATATTCCAAAGTTCAAAACTTCCAACTTAGAAGTTAGCTTACAAAAATTGACAGTAATCTTCCAAAGCAGTCTGATAAGAACTAAACCTAATCTAACCTAACCTATCCTACCATAAGCTTCCACCTTTTAGAAGTTATGCACATTGGAAGATATGAACGCTCCCCTTCAATTTGTACATGCTAAGGGGGACCACTGGTTCCCTTAACCATTTGTTTGGCTCCATCAATCATCGATCCCCCAATCAGGCTGAAGATCAACCATTGAGCCAATGGGCGTACACTAGGCACAAATGGTTTTCATGCCAACTTTTGCCATCAAGAATGTCATTACCCACCCCCCACCCCCACCCACCCACGAACTTCATAAAGCGACACTCTTGCGGTACACTAATATCATTAGCTGGGGAATGCACCCCCTTCATTTTCAAACACACATAAATTAAGATAATTTCTACCAGAAGAAACCACAATGTGGCATCTGGGAAAGTTAGGCAGGAGCGAATCTAAGAATTGTCATTGTGGGGGACATGTTCTCGGAAGAGCGCTTTCTTTGGAAAAATTCGCTGAGCGAGTGATGACCCTCTGAGAGGGTTGCCTTCGACTGACAAAAATATCGTCCAATACGGAGGTGTGCAATTGAGACTTCCCGTAACGGTGCCTTTCCCAGTCGGAATGGCTCCACTTTTCCATGGGAGAGGATTGGGCACATGCCACCAGTGCCTCCCATGCATCTCTCCCTGGAAGAAATAGGTCTACTGCAACCGTTGGTGTGATCTTGGATGTTTTAAACTTGATTGAGCATTATCAGAATAATATTTGAGTTTGGTTTACTACGGCGAAATTTCGCCCCTCTTACCGTCCGTAGATAACAGATCGACACAAACTAATCGTTAGAATATCTAAGGACCGGCGCGTGCTTGTAGTCTGGCAATAGTCCCAATAGTTCGTTTTGTTATTTTATCCATGATGCTCTTAAGATCAGAAGAGCTAAAGCACAAATACTAGCTTTGCTCTCCATGAGCTTATCGGTCTCTGTGGATACTCCACTCAACTCTTCGAAGATTATGCTATTATGAATTGTGACAATTATGCTCCTCACATCCAGAAGCCGAACGTGTAAGTCCAGAAAGGACCCGGCTATTTCCCTGCTACGGCTGCAGATCTTGTGAGAGATGATGGCACTCGTCGAATTAGATACATTGGTTGACTAAGAAGACGGACGCAAGGAACAGAGTTCGAGATGTCCGATAATTCATGGCGAACCTGGAAAATAGAGTGAGCGAAATACAGGAAGCTTCCAATTCCTCGGATGAGTTGGAACCCCATCCTCTTCAATTCCCACGCCATGGCACTGCGTCCAATTTCCCAGCAGAATGGCTCGTTATTGGATTTCCTTCAGCTGACGGTGTCTGAGGTGTGACGAATGGAGCGCCGCAGACCCGAGATGGCGCAGCGGGTCAGTTAGTTATTTGGACTTCAGGATGCTTCGACCAGTTTTGATAATCTGTACCCATAACTTCCATTATAGTGTTTCACTGCTGATAACATTACCTAGTTTGAAATACAATCGCCGACATATAACAACGAAGCAGGCTTCCAGAATACGGAAGTTTGAGTTGTTCCCCGGAAAATCTTCAAATGTCAGACAGCTCAAGTTCCTTCGCAAAACAATCTGCGGTGACGTGTAAGGTGTTTGTACGTGAGTAGCAGGTGGTGCACTGTCAGGACTTCCCAACAGCGGGGACACTGGCTTATCCTCTCCACAGAGGAGGTAGTGATGGGTAGCGCAGGTGTGGCCAACGCGTAACCTGCACAGAGCAACCTCCTCTGGTTTGGACCTACGCCGGTATGACGCCCAATGTTCCAAGTGTGGCTTGATTGTGTGGAGCGTATTGCTAGCTTCTCTCTCCCATGCCATTTGCCAGTTGCCAAACAAGAAACTTCAGATCCTGGAGAAGTGATCCCTGTTAGGAAGTGGGCAAATGCGTAGACATGGGTTGCGTGCTGCTCACCGAGCCACAGAGTGCGCAGGCTCGTTGCTGGACACCCGATGTGGCTAGGAACCCAACACAAGCCGACAGTTTTTCTGTCTCGTTCTAATGTAATAAGACGCATGGGGATGTTAACCCGCGCTGTCCGAGGGGGTCGTTAACGACCCCCCATAAGGTTTTCGGCGGATAGTGAAAGAACAGCGCACGGCAGCGCTCAGAAATTTTTCGTACCTTTTTCCACATCAACTTAGCATGTTGTGTCAAAATGAAGTCCGGTCATCTAGGGTCAATGAGTTAGTTAAGGTCAAGTGAGGTCACCTCCAAAAAAGTTCAACCGGTCGTCACGCTTTAACGGTTAAAGATATTTTAATGCAACTTTCAGCGTTTCCTTATCTTTATGGATGCAACGAAACGTACGAGTGGAATGTTCCATTTTTTTCGTTTTTGATTACTTATTAATTTTGTATATTTGCCTATTAGAGTTCAAACTGAAAGTTCTGGTTGAAATACACATTTTTATCGGTGCAAGTTGACTTCGAACAAAGTTTTTTTTTCGGTCGGCTCTACCTATTAGGAAAGGAAAATTAAAGAAAACTTGAAAACTCAAAATTTTGAAATTTAAAAACAAAAACAAAAACTTATTTTTGGGTGGCCAAAAAATGTGTGACCCTGGTCGATTTTGCTTTCCTTTTTTGAATCCCAATAATTTTGGCATTTTAAACCTCCCCAAAATGAACCCCACAGAGCCACAAACGTAATGTAGGTTGTAAGACTCTAGGGCTCCTGGTGACGTCACTTTTTTTTTGGGGGGGGGACATTCTGGGGACTGGTGTCTGGCTCTACTCGTCGAGCGCTTTCCGATCGACACCTATCTCGTTTTCGTGCGACACTTAGCTTGGATATTAGATGGGGTCTCTCTACCCCCCGCGAGTCGTGGTGTGAGGATCTGACAGGAGAGACGGGGTTAAGTGGAAAATAGATCAAATTCGGTCAGAGTAAAAAAGCTGCTAAGAATATCAGATAAGATCGCACATTGGGTGTCCTATGTTGTCATTATGAATCAAAAATCATTATGAATGGGCTGGGGAAGTACAGCACCAGGGCCGGTGAGGTACAGCAGCAGCAGGGCTGGTGAGGCACAGCACTAGGCCCGGTAAGGTGCAGCCACCCAGTATCTGGACGATAGCATTTCCGGTCCGTCTGGGAGCGTGGCAGTGGGCGCCGACTCTGGCCGTTATCGCAGTGCCGCTGGGAACATCGGCGTGTTTCGGCACAGCACAAGGCGGCCCTGAGTCGCTATCGAGCCTGTGTTGACACACGTCGTGTGCCGAGAGCCAGTCAACAGGCAGCCACGTCAGGCGGAGGCGCGAGCGGCGGGGAGGGGGAGGGGGTCCATCACTTCTGGCGGGGTCTGCCGGGCGTAAGGCCAAGACGGTCGAGCTGCTGTACATTAGCCGTGAATGTGCATAAAGTGTGTCGTGAGCCAAGCAATAAACAAACAAACAAAACAGAGCTGCTGTACATGGGTGGCCATACATGAGCGCACTTGTTATTGCAAATCGCATAATTACCATATGGATGATCTTATCTATCATTGGCGTGTTGCAATTTGAGGAAAATTGGAACAGTGAAGTAAATTGCGACTTAATTTCTGGTTAAACTATGCCATTTGTGAAATGTCTAGCGCCGCTATATAGCTTGCAATACTAAATGATTCGTCTATGTTCGACCTAACTCCCCTGTTCTGGTATTCAGGAGCGTAACAGTACAACAGCTGAATCGAACTTGCTTCCCTACCAAAATGAGCTGACGTAATATATATATATATATATATATATATATATATATATATATTATATATATATATATATATATATATATATATCTCCAGAATTCTTGTAAGCATTGCTCAATCATCAGCAATATGGGTGTGGTGTGACCTTCATCGACCTGCATTTATATTTAAACATGCATACCTCTTTAGATGTCTGGTATGACATTTGGTGGCTACGGTTGTCGGATTCAAGTGTTCAAAACTGAGCACAACGCTTGCGTACTAATTGCGATTTCCTATCGGAATCATCCTTCATTTTAAACCTTAATAACTAACTATGCATTCTTGAAATGTTGGCATGAAATGTTGGGCATGAAATGTTGGCATGAAATGTTGGGCATGAAATGTTGGCATGAAATGTTGGTAGAACATGTTGGCAACTTGTTCGCAAGATTCACTGGAGCAGTTGAGTGCCGTGCTCCCGGTGCGCGCCAGAGCCAGCAGCAGTACGCGCGGTAAACTGACAGCTCACATTATGACCGTGCCTCACCCGCTGATGCTCCTCGAGCCCCCGTCCCTGTGCAACCAAATATTGACGTAATGGATCGTGTGCACGACAAGAGCCAGGGGTGCGTGCACCATTTGCGCATCTGTCAATTACGACTCTGGTCATCCTCATGACAAGTTAATGTACCACACCATGCATAGCCATAATTAGAGCCGCGCTCCGTTCAGTGCAGGCAATTTTCGGGAACTTGTGTGCCGCCTCATAATGAGACGATAAAGCATAGCGCGCTTCTGTTTTTGAGCGTGCGATGCCATATTAAGTGGCGTTTGGCAGTTAGTGGGGATATTTTTGGCTGGGTTGTTACCAGACATGAAAACTCGCTGAGTCCAGTTGCGGAGACGGGCGTTGTGATTGTCGGCTTCCTGGAAATGTCCTTCCTGGGATACTCAGTGGATACTGCAGGGAACGCAACGGATACTGTGGGGAACACAATGGGTACAGTAGGGAAAGCAGTGCCCATCACAAGGAGCAGAACGGATACTGTAGAGAACACAGCGGATACTGTAGGGAAAGCAGCGACCATCACAAGGAACAGAACGGATACTATGGAGAACACAATGGATACTGTAGGGAAAGCAGCGACCATCACAAGGAACAGAACGGATACTATGGAGAACACAGTGGATACTGTAGGGAAAGCAGCGGCCATCACAAGGAACAGAACGGATACTGTAGAGAACACAATGGGCATCAAACGGACAGCTTAAGAAACTAGGATATTTTGAGTGCCTACCTTTTTGTGCCATATGCTCATATACTCGCCAAAATGTGCCATATACTCATGGTGTTATGCACAAGTGGCATAGTGAGAAAAAATATGTCTTCGAAAACAAATCAATCACCATCGTTTCGACCACAGGCCTTCTACAGGGTAACATAATACCACCCTGAAGAGGTATTGTGACACACTGAAGAATACCTGTGGCCAAAACGTTGGTGATTGATTTGTTTCCGAAAAAAATAGTTTTTTTCTCACTGTGCTACTTGTGCATAACTTGTCCCACTATAACTCATGGCATTGCACCGGCATAAACGATCCCACTATTGCTGTTCTCGAAATGTGTGGACAGCATGTCGTCCCGTCTCGCCGCTGCGCCGGTGCTTCAACGTCACCTCCGTCTTACCGAACACGTGGCCCGACAAAAAGTCGACGGCATGGCTATTTATCAAATGCACGAGGCCAAAAAGTGGTCAACACGTCAACGCGTCGCACGGAACAATCATGTCTGACAATGTGCTGACAGCTGAACGGGAGTGAAGGATTGAATGGTACAATTTCTGCTGTGCAATTGAAGCCGTGTTCAGTTGGCTGCAGTCACACAAACAGCTTCGATGCGTCAACCGCTGTCCGGCAGGACTTCGTCGCCGACACCGGCGTCGGCGCCGGCGGGGGGTGGTGGTCGGGGGAGCCGTGGCCAGCGCCGTCGCCGCCGACGCGAATGCGCCGACGCCGACGGCCGCCGTGGCGAATCGCGCTCAAAGCGGCGTCGATGTCGACACAGCTGCGCCATTGTGCACGGGCACAAAAGCGGCGCGGACCGGCGTAGTCCGGGCCGGCGTTGCGGCGTCACCAATGAGCGTCTAATGAAGCCGCGCCAATGCGATTCCACGGACGGTCTGGCGGTGGTGAGGAGGCTGAACGGCTCTCACCTCAGCACGTCGCCACGTGGTCTATTACTGTCGTGCCGACACCTTCCCGTGTGGTCTGTCACTGTCGTACCAACACCTCCCTGTGTGGCCTGTCACTGTCGTACCAACACCTCCCCGTGTGGTCTGTCACTGTCGTACCAACACCTCCCTGTGTGGCCTGTCACTGTCGTGCCAACACCTCCCCGTGTGGTCTGTCACTGTCGTACCAGCACCTTCCCGTGTGGTCTGTCACTGTCGTGCCAACACCTCCCCGTGTGGCCTGTCACTGTCGTGCCAACACCTCCCCGTGTGGTCTGTCACTGTCGTGCCAACACCTCCCCATGTTGTCTGTCACTGTCGCACCAACACCTCCCCGTGTTGTCTGTCACTGTCGCACCAACACCTCCCTGTGTGGCCTGTCACTGTCGCACCAACACCTCCCTGTGTGGTCTGTCACTGTCGTACCAACACCTCCCTGTGTGGCCTGTCACTGTCGTGCCAACACCTCCCCGTGTGGTCTGTCACTGTCGCACCAACACCTCCCCGTGTGGCCTGTCACTGTCGTGCCAACACCTCCCCATGTTGTCTGTCACTGTCGCACCAACACCTCCCCGTGTTGTCTGTCACTGTCGCACCAACACCTCCCTGTGTGGCCTGTCACTGTCGTACCAACACCTCCCTGTGTGGCCTGTCACTGTCGTACCAACACCTCCCTGTGTGGCCTGTCACTGTCGTGCCAACACCTCCCTGTGTGGTCTGTCACTGTCGCACCAACACCTCCCTGTGTGGTCTGTCACTGTCGTGCCAACACCTCCTTCCCGTGTGGTCTGTCACTGTCGTGCCAACACCTTCCCGTGTGGTCTGTACTGTCGTGCCAACACTTTCCCGTGTGGCCTGTCACTGTCGCACCAACACCTCCCCGTGTGGTCTGTCACTGTCGCACCAACACCTCCCCATGTTGTCTGTCACTGCCGCACCAACACCTCCCCGTGTTGTCTGTCACTGTCGCACCAACACCTCCCTGTGTGGCCTGTCACTGTCGTACCAACACCTCCCTGTGTGGCCTGTCACTGTCGCACCAACACCTCCCTGTGTGGTCTGTCACTGTCGTGCCAACACCTCCCTGTGTGGTCTGTCACTGTCGTACCAACACCTTCCCGTGTGGTCTGTCACTGTCGTGCCAACACCTCCCTGTGTGGCCTGTCACTGTCGCACCAACACCTCCCCGTGTGGTCTGTCACTGTCGTGCCAACACCTTCCCGTGTGGTCTGTCACTGTCGTGCCAACACCTTCCCGTGTGGTCTGTCACTGTCGTGCCAACACCTTCCCGTGTGGCCTGTCACTGTCGTGCCAACACCTCCCTGTGTGGCCTGTCACTGTCGTACCAACACCTCCCCGTGTGGTCTGTCACTGTCGTACCAACACCTCCCCGTGTGGCCTGTCACTGTCGTACCAACACCTCCCCGTGTGGTCTGTCACTGTCGTACCAACACCTTCCCGTGTGGTCTGTCACTGTCGTGCCAACACCTTCCCGTGTGGTCTGTCACGTCGTGCCAACACCTCCCGTGTGGTCTGTCACTATCGTACCAACACCTCCCTGTGTGGCCTGTCACTGTCGTACCAACACCTCCCGTGTGGTCTGTCACTGTCGTACCAACACCTTCCTGTGTGGCCTGTCACTGTCGTACCAACACCTCCCGTGTGGTCTGTCACTGTCGTACCAGCACCTTCCCGTGTGGTCTGTCACTGTCGTGCCAACACCTTCCCGTGTGGTCTGTCACTGTCGTGCCAACACCTTCCCGTGTGGCCTGTCACTGTCGCACCAACACCTCCCCGTGTGGTCTGTCACTGTCGTACCAACACCTCCCTGTGTGGCCTGTCACTGTCGTGCCAACACCTCCCCGTGTGGTCTGTCACTGTCGTACCAACACCTTCCCGTGTGGTCTGTCACTGTCGTGCCAACACCTCCCCGTGTGGCCTGTCACTGTCGTACCAGCACCTTCCCGTGTGGCCTGTCACTGTCGTACCAACACCTCCCCGTGTGGTCTGTCACTGTCGCACCAACACCTCCCTGTGTGGCCTGTCACTGTCGTACCAGCACCTTCCCGTGTGGTCTGTCACTGTCGTGCCAACATCTCCCCGTGTGGTCTGTCACTGTCGCACCAACACCTCCCGGTGTGGCCTGTCACTGTCGTGCCAACACCTCCCGTGTGGTCTGTCACTGTCGTACCAACACCTCCCCGTGTGGTCTGTCACTGTCGTACCAACACCTCCCCGTGTGCGCAGGATTGTGGAGGAGGAGAAAAATGTTGGAGGATCTCGTCCACGACTTCATGCGTTAAAATGTGTCATTATTTCACGGCTTCAATTGGTAATTGAGAGGACGGAACCTTTCCGAGTGCATAAAAAGCTCTGCATATGCGGTGCGTTGTTCCAGCAAAGCAAACATGAAGTAGATCATGAGGACATCTCAACCACGCCGTTAGTTGCCAATATCACACCGTCAGTTGTCAATATCACGCTGTCAGTTGCCAATATCACACCGTCAGTTGTCAATATCACACCGTCAGTTGTCAATATCACGCCGTTAGTTGCCAATCACACCGTCAGTTGTCAACCAACGCTGAGTTTAGGTTTTCTGCGGGAAGCGGATGGACATTTTCGGTCAGCTGCACGATGGTGTTCTGTTACGCTTTTGAGAACAGCCAAATGTGCACTTTTAGTGATACCTGTGCAGTGGCCAGGAGGTGGGTGTTCTTTCGCTGTTAGACTGCCAGGTTATTTGCTAAGTCAGTTGTAGGTTGTAAGTAATGAGATGAAGGCACGGGCATAAGAGCATGCTGTCAGGTGGAGCGAAAGCCATTTTTTAAAAAGACGTATGGTAGCTGCAGACTAGAAAGTGAGAACCATGGTCGCTGGCCTCATCATACATCATCATGCATCTACGATCACGGCTGCAAGTCTTAAAGAGCGCACCTCACGTGCAGAGGTTCTGACAGAGGTGCTGGCGAAACATCCAGTGTCTCTATCACTCGTCCAACAGCGCCACCAAACACCGCAATGTTTTCACACCATTGTCATTGAAACGAGCAGCGGCCCACACAAAACCCGCCGCCGGATCACAAACAGAGGGGGGGGGGGAGCGGCGGCCCGCCGGCACGGCCAAATGAACAACGTCGCCTCCGGCTCAGTGGCGGCAGGTGGGGGGGGGGGACACCGGCCCTCAGCCCAACCGCCTCCGGAAGGGTTAAACCCAATACGAGTATTTTCACCGTGATTGACTGTCAGTTAAAACGCAGCTGCCACCTAATGTGATTAGAATTAGTCGTGCGTTAGGTCAGCTAAGGATTAGCGCTCGATCGGTCGGGAGGCTCTCCCCCGGCTCTCGTTTTCTCTTTCTCTCGCGACTCGGCTGCCTGGGTGGGGTGAGAACGGCGGGGCAGGAGTGGGCCGGTCGATCGGCAGATCCGTGCATGCTGGCCATGTCCTGTTCCCGTCTACTGCTCCTGTCTACGTTTCCCGCTACTGTCCCTGATTACCGTCCATGTTCTGTTACTAGCTACTTTTTCTGTCTGCTGTATCTGGTTATTGTCCGTGTCCATGTTTACGAGGATAGGGGATGCTTGTACTGAAGCACTACATGCGGAAAGTAATACTCTGGATGCTCCTTGGAAGATATGTTTACCATAGGATGAGAGACATTATTAGTTACACCTCTATTCAGGGGGAAGACACTTCGAATTATTTATCACAAGAGTTGTTCAATAGTTGTTTTGCATAGCCGATGCCACAAGTAGAATGTATGCGTAGTTGGCCGAAAATCACTCCACCGATCCAAATTTTCACACACATGCTCGTAACGCAGGCTGTGAACAGAATGGTCGAGCACACAAGTCTAGACCAACATAACTGTAGTCGAGGGTCCAGCGTGTCGACAATGCTCGACATTATCCAGTCTGTAGTCGAGGGCTCAGCCTCTAATCGAGGGCCCAGCCTGTAGTCGAGGGTTCAGCCTGTAGTCGAGGGTTCAGCCTCTAATCGAGGGCCCAGCCTGTAGTCGAGGGCTCAGCCTGTAGTCGAGGGCCCTAGCCTGTAGTCGAGGGCCCAGCCCTGGTCAGTGGGCCCAGCCTGTAGTCGAGGGCCCACTGTCGAGGGTCCAGCCTGTAGTCGAGGGTCCAGCCTGTAGTCGAGGGCCCAGCCTGTAGTCGAGGGCCCAGCCTGTAGTCGAGGGCCCAGCCTGTAGTCGAGGGCCCAGCCTGTAGTCGAGGGCCCAGCCTGTAGTCGAGGGCCCAGCCTGTAGTCGAGGGCCCAGCCTGTAGTCGAGGGCCCAACATGTCGGCAGTGTCTGACACCGCCCAGCCTGTAGTTGAGGACCCAGCCTGTAGTCGAGAGCCCAGCCTGTAGTTGAGGGCCCATCCTGTAGTCGAGAGCCCAGCCTGTAGTCGAGGGCCCAGCCTGTAGTCGAGGGTCCAGCCTGTAGTCGAGGGCCCAGCCTGTAGTCGAGGGCCCAGCCTGTAGTCGAGGGCCCAGCCTGTAGTCGAGGGCCTAACGTGTCGGCAATGCTCGACACCGCCCAGCCTGTAGTTGAGAACCCAGCCTGTAGTCGAGGGCCCAGCCTGTAGTCGAGGGCCCAGCCTGTAGTCGAGGGTCCAGCCTGTAGTCGAGGGCCCAGCCTGTAGTCGAGGGCCCAGCCTGTAGTCGAGGGTCCAGCCTGTAGTCGAGGGCCCAGCCTGTAGTCGAGGGCCCAGCCTGTAGTCGAGGGCCTAACGTGTCGGCAATGCTCGGCACATCCCAGCCAGCCGAGACCCTCCCCGTCTTACCACTAGCCGTACTTTGCCCCCCCCCCCGGAGGTAGACGACAGCAACAACACGCTGGTACACGGCAATAATTGGATTGGACACTGCTCTAATCGGCATATTTCTCGAGGTCTGAATACCTTCTATGACGGGATGTTGGTTAAAAACTAACACCTATGTTACTAGCTTTATCAGTTCAATGATTCTCTTTCCTCGCCAGATCGTATTTTCAGAATGGAGCAACTTAAAGCGGGCTTCTGAATTTGACGCTGGCTGGACCTGTCCGGTCACGCAAACAAAGGCGACACTGTCCGGCCATACTGTCCGGCCACACTGTCCGGCCACACAGCCCGGCCATGCCACCAGCAACTCCTACCCCCCCGCCACCTCATCCCCACACGCGCATGTTAATCCGTCCCGTCTCGGGGGGTCTTCAACCGTCCCACGTCAGGCTTTTCCGCGGATAGTGGACGAACGGCGCACGGCAGCGCGCCCAAATTTAGCATACCTTTTTCCACGTCAATTTCGCACGCTGTTTCAAAATTTTGATGTCAGGTCATCTAGGGTCAACGAGTTAGTCAAGGCGAAGTGAGGTCACCGCCAAAAACGTTTAAACAGACGTCACGCTTTAACGGATACAGATATTTTAATGAAACTTTCAGCGTTTGCTTATCTTTAGGGATGCAAGAAAACCTACGAGTTAATTTTATTTTCGTTTTTCAATACTTACACGCATACACGCCCATATATCCACAGCACTATATTCAACTTCGCGCATTTGGCAAATTGTAGTTAAAATAGAGGATTTTGGCTAAAGTAAACACGTCCTATTAGGGAAAGTTGACTTCCAACAACGTTTCTCGGCCTGCTCTACCCATTGGAAAAGGAAAATTAAAGAAAACTTGAAAACTCAAAATTTTGAAAATATAAAAATAATAATAATTTTTATTTTGGGGGACCATAAGACTTAAAGCCCTCGTCGATTTCGCTGTCCTTTTCTCATTCCAAATATTTTTTACATATCTTCCAAAAATGCACTCCCTACAGCCAAAAAACATAATGTAAGTTGTGAAAAGTCCTGAAAATCTACCCCCTGGTGACGTCACTTTTGGGGAAGTTATTTTGGCGGGTGGACCCGGACCCTCCTCGTCGAGCGTTTTCCGATGACACCTCTTTCGTTTTCGTGCGATCCTTAGTTTGGATTTTAGAGGGGGCTACTAACTGCAAGAGACGGGGTGTGAGGATCTGACCGGAAAGACGGCGCGGGTTAATAGCCAGTCCTGGCGCTTGAATATAACCACGCACGGGCGCACGTTAATAACCAGTTCTTCATGCATGTCCGTCCCTGCCTTATCTATAGGAGGCTCAGATCGGCCCAGCACATGTGCATCCCTGTCTTGTCGTTCGTCAGTCGGCTGAGATAGCTGGTCAGTCAAGCACAGTATACATGGTAGGAGCCAAATAATGACAAAGCTGTCGCATTGTGGCGATCCTATGGTCAACGTAGACAACGAACATCAGTGACTTTAGATTGCAGGCACTTGCCGCAGACAGCTGACCATTGACCTAGTCTGATTTCCCGCCTGGCGGTAGGTAAGCAGCTGCAGGTGACACTGGGACTCTCGACACGGTGTGCGGCAGAGGCCAACAAAGACCATCATTCAAAGCCATAACACTCCGACATAACAACGATACCATCACAGATCAACAGATAGTCGCAGACCTCTTTGCCAACACCTGTCATCATCATGTAACAACAATACCATCACAGATCCACAGGTAGTCGCAGACCTCTTTGCCAACACCTGTCATCATCATATAACAACAATACCATCACAGATCCACAGGTAGTCGCAGACCTCTTTGCCAACACCTGTCATCATCATGTAACAACAATACCATCACAGATCCACAGGTAGTCGCAGACCTCTTTGCCAACACCTGTCGTCATCATATAACAACAATACCTTCAACACTTCCACTTGACAACGCTGCCCCAATTAGTCATACACGCCCATATATCCACAGCACTATATTCACACTGACGGAACTACGATTCGCAATTTCAGAAACAGGCAACACAAGCATAGAACTAAACAACATGCACTGCTCATTCTTCGAACACCTTTCGACACAGACACTATACGCCATCCTCGACACATACAACAGAACATGGAAAACTGACATATAACATCAATCTTGGCTACACGCCCTTCTCATACCCATCCCTAATCCAAACACTGACCGAATTATTTGCGACTTATGCCACCCTATTGCCCAAGCCAGCTCTTTTCATACACTTTTTGAACGCCTTGTTAAAAAACGTCTTCTCTGTATTCTCCAAAAAAAGATAATCTCTCCTTTCCAATGAGGCTTCATACCGGACAGGTCTTGTCTCGCCAATCTCACCCATCTTACCATACATATCCAGGAAGTGGCGGCGAGGAAACGCTATACTGCCACCGTCTTCCCGGACCTAAAACACGCCTACGACACCATCACCTATTACAACATTATTGCAGCACTTGTATAGCATGAGCATACAGGGACCGCTAGTACATTATCTCCACTTCTGCTCACCAAATCGTTCATTTCAAGTCGAAATTGGACTCACACCTCAAATATTAAATTCCCACCACTGGTTTAATGCAAAGTTCATTTATCAGCCTCTTCTATTAATTCTCGAGTTAAACTAGGTCATCACAGACATCTCAGTCAAAATTGACCTTTATGCTGACGTCGTCGTTCTATGGACTTCAAACAAAACACCAGTTTACGCACTTACAACACTACAACGCACTTACAGAACTGCACAACAAACTCCGTTCCTAAGCTTATACGTTGTGTCACACAAATATAATTGCATTATTTTCGGCTACAAACAACACACAGATACACAACCATATAGATTAGGCCACACACCCATACCCTTCGTTAGGGCGTGACAATTATTAGCCATTACATTTCATCGACGACTCACCCTTTCGCCACACATCTTAAAACATCCAAAAACACACCTTAAAAAGTCAACCTTTTTGAGCATTATCCGGCACATCCTGAGGATCTGACCGAAATACACTCACAACTTATTAGACAACAGCCATGTGCTCAATCGCTCAAAATTCGCACTAAACGCAAACACCAACTAATGAAAGCACAACCACTCAAGACAGCAATAGCATGCCGCATACAACTGCACGCGCACAACCTACACACCACTGTTACCACTCCCCAACCACTCCCACTGCCACACGCTTTCTCACAGACAAACCAAAACACACCTACACGGACGTAGAAGTACAGCAACTCTTTCGGCAATTCCTACCACAATACCCAAATTACAACACCATCTACACCGACGGCACCAAACCACATACACCACAGCAGACGGGCAGAGCGGTACAGCACCGCTCCGGGTCATCTTGTGCGCCAGTCTGCTGGACACAGCATCCTCATACACCGCAGAACTATACGCAAATTTATCTTCGTGCACAACTATCTACAACACAAAAATTTGACACAACGTTATAGCTACAAACACCAAATCAGCAATACAAGCATAGCGCCATACCATATTTCCAAACACTGTCATTCCAAAATATATCGCAGGCATAACAAATTAAAGCACTTCAACGACCACTTCTTCTTTGAATCCTAAGCTTCCTTGAACGTACGTGACAGCGAGCACGCAGACACCAAAGCAAACTTAGCCAAAACACTATTACAAACCACACAATGCCCCTATTCACAATGTGACTCCTACCACACAATTCACCAGGTAATCAACCAACGTATTCAACAAAAGCGGGACACCACAAGAACACATGTCCACAAAATACACCCCAAACACGAACACTGGAACACCGATAATCAAACCAAAAGACATCAGGAACGCACACTAACAGGCTTACTCATCGGGCACACAAACCTCAATCACTTCATACTGAAACGCTCACGACAACAATGCACAAAATGTCACCAGCCACCTACCATCAAACAAATACTCAACCGCAGCACCAAGTACACCAACGACAGACAACATATCAAAAACTACTACGCCACAAACAATATTCCACTAAACATTGTCATCCTTCTTAACAGTACTACACAAGCATATCTTCCACTTTCTTTCAACTACACACATTTTTCGTGACCTGTGATATAAAAGGTGAAAAATGAAATGGTCTGCAAAATGAAATGAAGACAGGAATACCAACTCAGAAAAGCAAACATTAGGTGAGTTAAAAAATAAAAGAGAGAAAAAAACAAGTGTTAAGAAACACAAACAAAAAGAAACGAACGTTCCACAAAGGGTATAATTTGTTCCTGCAACGTTAACTGTTTTGTGTCGATGTACCGTTCCCATCTCACCCTCGACACCCCATACCCCGAACTGGCACCATCCGGACCAGCAACTCGTCACTACCTCATCATATACGGTCTGTCAACAACTCCACAACTCCAGATCTACTACAACTCCCTCCAACTCTACTCATTTCTATTCATCTATCTTCAAGACATCATTCAACTACGCCTCCCGTCGACGCCCTTCAGGCTAACTATGCGAATCATTCTTGCCTACTCTACTTGTCCAAATATTCCTGGCACCACCTTACCCTACCTCTCAACATTGCACAACCACACGCACAGAGCAACAGCCGACATCACCCACACATTGGCAGGCTGGCTAAATTCAACAATAGGGCCATTCACTCAGACCACTTCAAATGGCACCATGTTCCAGAAAATTGAACCAAATGTAACTGTGCACGAGACTAAAATATTCAACCTGATACTCTCCTCAGACCAAACAAACTGCTATCTCGAATGTTTCGGAAATATAGTTATATTTGGTCTGAGTTCGGGTCTGTTTCCGAATTTGTGCATGCTCGCCAGAGGAAGTGACCTTCTTTTGCGATTCACTGGGTCCCCTGTGGCTGAAGCAGGTTAATTCCTTCGCGAAGAGCTTCTTTTAGCCCTACCAACGCAACAAATGTGGCAAACTAGCGCAATGACATTTCAGAGGTCACCCAGGGTCAGTGATCTCATTTGACGTCTCGCTTACCTTCTCCGCCGGCAACCACCGCCAACTCCGTCAACATTTGACGGTTGGCGACGTGCACTGTCCTCTCGTACATGCCAGGCTCACGAGTCTCGGCGCAGGTGCCACATCGAATGTGAATCGATCATTTACCGGACACTGCGTAACCGAGTGAAATCCGTGTTCGCAAAAGCCAGGCGTGCCACTGTGTGTGCGCGCAAATGTCGGCAGGTCGTGCCAGCTTCTGGCGCGGTATCCGTGAGTTTGTGCTCCGACCTCGGGGACGAGGGGGGGGACGCTGTGAAGGGCTTAGCGGCGACAGTGGCAGACGACCTTAACCGTCACCTTTCAGTCCGTGGGCCCACGCATCGCGGCTGACCTCACGGCTGACAGCCGCGGCGCCCCCTTCGCTCACCCCACCGCAGCTGCCTAGTGTGACCACCACCGACCTTCGGTCACACGCCGTGACCCTACCTGAACTGTCTCGGGTCAACCACACCCCACCCCACCGCAGCTGCCTAGTGTGACCACCACGATCTTCGGTCGTCTCACAATCGAAAGGTTGTGCGTTCGGCCTCACCTGTCGCTACTCTTCGCCCGCGACCAATTGGCGTGGGAGATTGGCGACGCTACGTGACTCAACGGTCGATGTGTCGTAAAACCAATAACCAACCAACCAACCAACCAACCAACCAACCAACCAACAAACCAACCGATATTGGGTTACACACCGTGACCCGACCTGAACTGTCCCGGACTATCCCACCCCACCCCACCGCGGCCGTGGGGTGTGACCACTGCCGACCTTCGGTTACACGCCGTGACCCTACCTGAACTGTCTCGGACCATCCCCACCCCACCCCACCGCGGCCGTGGGGTATGACCACCGCCGACCTTCTGCTGCGCGCCCTGGTCCCACATGAACTGTCTACTGCCATGCGTGACCTGTTTTCGTCGAGAGCGGTTGGTGTCGACGGCGTAACACTGCTCTCAACAACTTTTTTTTTGCTGTTATCGGGCTTCGTTTACTTTACCTCATCAATACTTTTGTTGTCTCTTGCGTGTTTTCTGCCTCGTAGAACATATTATCTGCTGTTCCACTTGACAAATCTGGGCCTCGCGATGTCGCTAGTAAGCTCTGCTCTGCGCCTATCTTCCAAGGTGTGTCCAAGTTGTGAGAAAAGGTGGTCTGTGCTCAGCTGTCCTCTTATCTGGTCACTAATCACACGCCTGTTTCTTCCCGGCGTGCCTGCAGGCCGTGACTTTCAGGGGAGGACGCCTTCGTCCACGGTGATCCGAGGTGGTTCCACGGCTACCTCACTAACCGTTAGCAGATGGCGAGGGCCGGCTGCTTATCACCTCCACTATTCCATGGTGTCACACAGAAATCCCTGGCCGGCCACTTGCTATTCAGCATATTTGCGAATGACCTGCCAGCTTACCTTCTATGCGAACGTCTAGTATACTGTGCCGACAACGCCTAGCTGCTATACTCTGCACATCCTGATAAATTACTTGTCTTGAAATCCCAGCAGAAGAGGACTATCCCTCCTGCCCAGTCCTACTTCACATCAAACTCCTTGAAGACGAGCCCCATAAAACCACTGCTACCTGTCGGCACGGGCCATTCCCTCAAGAAATCCACATCCTACAAGTACGCCATTGGCCGTCACTTCTAGCCCCCTCGCCATTCGTGAAAATGCTGTGGATCACAATGGACCCTGTGATATCCTGGGAGAATCACATATCCAACGTTGCCAAAAAGTATGCACAACTCCATCCTGTTCAGTTTCCACAAAATATGTTACCATCTCACAGCCAAGGCTCGCAAACTCTGGATTAAGGGCCACGCCTTCCAACATGTCCTATGCTGTCCCTCCGTTTGGGGTGAGGCCGCCATATGCCACATTGGAAGAGTGCAGAAGGCGACAGACTTCGCGGCAATGCTCGTCTCTGGGTCTTGCCGTCTCTGGGGCTCGCATCTCGCCGCCACTAACGCCGCTGGACTGGGCGCAGTGCGCGTGATGCTGTCATTCACAGCGATAACATCGCCGCGTTTAGGACCGACCCTCAACAACGCAGGCAACTAAAACGATCCCGCCTCTATTCAGGTGGCGGCCGGAAGTCTCGTGCGACGGTGGCTGGGGCTCTGGAGCCTCCGCCCCCGCCTGAGTAAGTCCCGCAGAACTTTCCTCTTCCGGGCAGCCTCGTCCTGGGACGCACTGCCACCGGCCACCACCGCTTCTGGGACACGAAGCGAGTTTGTTCCAACACTGAACCACAACATCTCCTAAACTGACTGGGCGTGCCCCTCAGTGCTTTATCCTTTTACCGATCCTTTACTGCGCCCGCTTACGCTCATTGTTGTGTAGTTTTTATTTTCTACTGTAATAACTCAAACTGCATATTAATCCATTCTATGAAACTGGTTTATTGTTAGTGCATCGAATTCAAAATGACTGCCTGAGCTTCAGCTCACGCAAAGTTATTTTAATTCAATGTCCTTGTAACAAACATGCAGACGGTAGCTGATAATACACAGACAGCAGATGGCTATATATAGACGGCTGCTGACAGTATACAGACGGCTGTTGACAGTATACAGACGGCAGCTAATACTGTGTAGACGGCGGATGACTATATACAGACGGCTGCTGACAGTATATAGACAGCAGCTAATACTATATAGACGGCAGATGACTATATACAGACGGCTGCTGACAGTATACAGACAGCAGCTGGTACTATATCGACGACAGATGACTATATACAGACGGCTACTGGCAGTATACGGATGGATGCTGCGACGGCAGGGATGTGGTTTTATATATCTTTGAATGTGTAAATTCCTCCTCAATGTTGGCTTCTCCCCCCCCCCTCTCCCAATAATTTCAACATTTGACATGGGACCCTTTGGATTGCACCTCCAATCCATTTTGGCTTTCTCATTTCCTTCATGTGCTTTGCTTCCCTTTCTTCCTCACCAAAAAACAAACAAAAATACAGAAACAAACGCCCATGGCTGACAGTATACTGACGGCAGCTAAAAGTAAGCAGATAATCAGTATTAGATGGAAGGGGTTTCGCGAAGATCTTGGATCATCCTTAGATGGAAGGGGATGGGCTTCGTCTCATACGTGACGTTCTGCTGTCCGAGTGGGTTTCGATGGGCCACTTTCCAAGGCCTCTGGTCTCACCATAGGTCCATAGGTCCCACCATAGGTCCCTCGAGGTACATATCTCTACGTTGGGACAAACAACTGCATGTCAATGCTTAGCCGGAGCTATTTAAACAGCCAATACGACCGAGGAATCTGGGAGATAAAAAAAATCCACGGATAAAAAGTTCATTAATACGAATTAGATTAAAATAAAAAAATTGCATACTTAAAACAAGGATCAAGAGCTCGGGTTTGTACACGAAACAACCAATGAGACCCAGTGATCCAGCAGCCGCTTACTTTCAAGAAAGAATGAATGAGGCCTGAATCCGGACGTTCGAATTTGCGACTCCGGCTTTCAAATCCGACGCCAACAAAGTCTGAACCCATTTTTATATTTAAAAAACCATCAGCACCAGGAACCAGTGTTCTGGATTTCGTGATAGTGCATGAAAGCCACGAACGAGGGGTGAAATTTAGGCACGTGCCATATTTAAGATGAGTCTAGCACATAGCCTCCATTGGTGGACTGCTGCATGTTCATGCCAAACAACCATTTAAACATTGGTGGCTATGTCGATGCTAACCAATGCACCCTATTTCCGCTTTTACAATCCCTGAGCTCGGAACTGGGTAGTGAAACAGCCCATTGAGTCGGTGAGAACGGTGAATGCGCCGTGTGGTGGTAGTTGCATGAGTAGGTGAGAACGGTGAGAGCGTCTTGCACGGCAATTGCACGGTAAGCTATGCGTGGCCGCGTGGCACGTGTGGCTCATGTCTGACGCGCACACCGACACGGCCGCTCGTGTTCCCCTCCCGCGTCATCCATCCACCGCACCCCCCCCTACCTCCTCCCCCTCATCCACCGGTGCACGCAATCCGTGACGCACCGGCTCGCTTCCCACCGGCAATTTCGGGGCATTTTAATGGAATCGTCCGGCCACTGATGGCAGGCAGATGAGCCCGGCGCCCGCCCCCCACCGTCCCCCCCCTTCAGAGCGGTCGGCGTGCCGCAGTCGCGATTTTTCCCCACACCCGACATTAAGTGGGGCGGCCGGGTTTTGGCGCGCTCCAGTGCGCCGAGGCGGGATGTTTTATTAATTGTCGGGCAGGTGTGTGGGCGGACGGCGGCCGGGGCCACCGCATCGTTTGACCCGCGCCGGCCGCAGACAGTCAGCTGCTGCCGGCGCCAGCCAGCCACGGACACGGTACAGCGAATGCGTGGGCACCACTGAGCCGACGCGAGCTGGGCTCGTTTGCTGCTCGACTGGTCCGGCGCACAGGGTTAACGTGTGACGGCGCACAGGGTTAACGTGTGACAGCGCACAGGGTTAACATGTGGCGATGCACAGGGTTAACGTGTGACGGAACACAGGGTTAACATGTGACGGAACACAGGGTTAGCATGTGACGGCACACAGGGTTAACATGTGACGGCACACAGGGTTAACATGTGACGGCGCACAGGGTTAATATGTGATTGCGCACAGGGTTAATATGTGACGGCGCACAGGGTTAACATGTGACGGCGCACAGGGTTAACATGTGACGGCGCACAGGGTTAACATGTGACGGCACACAGGGTTAACGTGTGACAGCGCACAGGGTTAATATGTGACGGCACACAGGGTTAATGTGTGACGGCGCACAGGGTTAGCATGTGACAGCGCACAGGGTTAACATGTGACAGCGCACAGGGTTAATATGTGACGGCGCACAGGGTTAATATGTGATGGCGCACAGGGTTAACATGTGGCGGCGCGTGTTTCAGTCATCCAGCGACGCATAGTGTGACGGCACGAGCAGAAACACCCAACACAAACAGGCAATTGATGCACATTACCGCATTACAAATGCATGAACGTCGGTATCCGATGTCATCATCAGCCAGGGGCGTAGCCAGGATTTGGTCCCGGGGAGGAGAAGGGTGTGTGTGTGTGTGTGTGTGTGTGTGTGTGTGTGTGTGTGTGTGTGTGTGTGTGTGTGTGTGTGTGTGTGTGTGTGTGTGTGTGTGTGTGTGTGTGTGTGTGTGTGTGTGTGTGTGTGTGTGTGTGTCTGTGAACATCTGAAGAGGCCCCCTATCTACACAGCTCCCCGCCACCACACTTTTTGGGAACTCCTTGGATTTCGGTCACTTCATTCTCAAAAGGCCCTGATGTATATATATATATATATACATACATATAAACACAAACCGTTTGGCTGTCGAAAGCCATGAAAAGAAATCCTGCGAGGAAAACAAAGAGACATTAACACGTCTCCAATGGCAGCTTGGACATTATTAGCTTGGGTAAAATATCATTCCTCATCTCCATGGACACAGTTACTTCTTTCTGTTATCGGCTACGTTGAGACATAGTTTAGCAGCAAGGGCTTTCATGATAAGGGCGGGGTCCGCATTCTTGCGCCTTCTCATCCCCTTTATGCTTCCTCAAAATGAGTCGTGAATACCAGTGGAGAAAAATAAGCGCAAGATTTGTGGACAGGGCAAGGACTACTAGCATGTCTGACCAGCTATGTCCAACACACAGCACCCTGCAAAATATTTTTGTCTTTCCTTTTGCTTCACCGGCGTCACCGCGGTCGAAGGCGAGGTAACGGGTGCTGCCGGAGCAGCCGTCAGCACAGCTATCGCCGGACTGTCTCTTCTTCACAATCGCTTCAGCGACCGCAGCTGCTGGAGCGGCTGTAGCCAGGTCATTGGGGCGACTGTGACCGTTGGAGCAGCCGTGACCACAGTAGTGGCCACTGCCGCTGAGGTGGCGGTGGCTGACCTTTCCAGTTCTCGGAAGCATGTATGGCTCCCAAGGATATCTTATCTCTGAGGCTAGCCTTCAGTATTCCTCGCGCCCGTCGCCAGTTCTCGAGGACTTTCTTAGCTTTCAGGGGGCCCGATCCCCCAGGTGTCCATTTCAAACATCAGGAGCATCCTAGTTGGGTCCTTTCTAGCTCCTAGGAAATCCCGTTTATCCGTGAAGAGCCTTCTCAAACTCACATGAGCCATGCCCAGTCCTCGATAAACCTGTCCAGCTTTCAGAAAACACTGCAGGTCTCAGACAGGCCTCGCAATTTCTAACAAACATCGCCAGCTCTCGGAACTCTCCCTTGCTCTTAGGCGGCTCTGTTCATCCCTCATTGTTCCTCCCAAGCCTCAGGAGCATCACAGTTCGGTCCCTCAGGGCCACTGCTACATCCCTCCCTCCTGCTTTTAGAGACCTATTACAGCCCTGAACAGCCCTCTCTAGCTGTCATCTCGGGGACATTTCAGCTCTAAGATGGGCCCTCACTAGTCCTCTTCAGCTCTTGGAGGCTATGTTTATCCCGTAGGAGCCCTTTTAAACCCCAAAGAGCGTCCAAGCGTTCCGTGACCCTCAGACACCCTATGTATTACTCAGCTGTTACGGGCTCATTCCAGCTGAAACTGACTCTTTCAGCTTTCCCGGTCATTCCAGCTGTCGGGCGGGCTCTCTCTCTGATTGTCACGGTCCTTGTCAGCCCTAGGGATGACGTCTCTAGGTTTAGAGGGCACTTTCCACATGTAAGCTGATATATGCATTTTTGTTTTTTCATCGGCTATATCTCTGCCCTTCAGAACAGTCTACGAGAGGGCCCCTGTCGGATTCGCCAGTGGGCTCCTTTGCCCCTTGGAAACCCCACTGCTTTTTATTGGCCCGTGGCACCTCCATGGGGTAGCAGGCCCTTCGCATATAACCGAGAACCATCCGCTTCAGCCCGGATAGTTTCTACAGCTCCGGGGCCTCCTTATCGGCCCGAGGGCCGCTGTCAGCTCTCCAGCACCGTGAGCCAACGCCGACCAAGTGTTTGCGACAAACACATCTATATGTGTTTGTCATGGAATAACGGAGCGGAAATTAAAGTTTGACTTCAACTGGAAAGTCCTATCCTTACTCTATGGAGGAAGTCGAAGAGAAGCCCAAAGAGTGCATCCCCGAGCAGCATCCGCAACGTCATTGGTACTTGATTGTTAGCAAAGGACTTGGAAACGGTACGACGTTGTAGGGTACATATTGGACACGTGAGTAAAAATGGCCCTGCACGTCCGGCCCGGGTCCCCCCCCTCTGTGGACTCAGGGACGCTCTTTCGCGGCTTAGGACACTCAGTCCGACCGAAGTCCCTATTTCAAAAGCTAGAACTTTCTCTATCACGCAAGGAGCCCCCGTGCCGTTTCAGCCTCCCTCAGCTCAGGGGCCCTTCATGCAGTCTCTGGCCTTCTCTGACGGCCCGAGGTCCTCCCGCAGCTAGGGGCCCTTCCTGTGGGAGTAGGAACCCTCCTTGGCAATCCAGGGCCTCCTCTGTCAAGCCGGCTCTTTAAACAGCTTGAACCCCTCCATCAGGTCATGGGTCCTTGAAGGGCTTGGGCCCCATCCATCGGCCAAGGACCCTTCTGATGACCTGAGGTACTCCCCGGCATCTAGGGCCCCATCCGTCGTCTCAGGGACCCTCTGACTACCCGGTGCCTTTTCTGGCAAGCTGAAGACCTCTTTTCAAAGGTTTAGGCCCTATATATTAGATCGAGGGCCCTTTCGTCGGCTTTGGGCCCACCGTCAGCCCAGTGGTCCTCTATATTGTGACCACCTAGAAGTTGTTTGTAAAGTTTTCCAGTGACCTGGAAGTTCCCTACGAAGTTTGCCGGTGACTTGAACTCCAAGTCACCGGCAACTTGAAGTTGCCTGGAAAGTTTACCATTGGTCTGTACGTTGCTTACAAAGTTTGCAATTGACCTGGGGGTACATTAACAAACAAACAAACAAATATAGGGCTTCCCAGTTGAAGTCAAGCGTTAATTTCCGCTCTACTCTCCTATCCCAAATACATATAGATCATCATACAATAGGCAGGCAGTGGCCAATCCAATCTGGCCAAACGGACGATTGCTCTTTAGATTGCGCTCGGCTTTTTCCTTCTGGTTTTCCGAACAGCTTGGCTTTTCCTCCCTTAGATTTTCCAAAGCTGTGAACTTAAGCGTTAGCCTGCACAACCAAGCGTTTAAGCGTTTGCCGTCCCGGTAGCTCAGCTGCCGTCCCGGTAGCTCAGTTGGTTAGAGCGCTGGCCTGCACTGTCTCCCCTATACTGGCAGCACGGAGTTCGAGTCGCTTCGCGCGTTCGCATTTAGCCCCCGGCCGGGAGTGTCAGTTGGCAGCTGGCCCAATAAGCCCGGGGGCGAGCTACCGGGCGGCTGTGTCGGAGCATTGGCGGCACGTTAAACTTCCGGTCTAAACTCTGCCGCTGAACTGAAGTTCATGGACCGGGTGGTGGGGCCACGGTTCACGCAACAAGCTCTGTTTGGCAATAGAACCCTGGTTCCTCAAGCCACCCCAACAACAACTCGGGTTAAATTTATTTTTTAAAAAGGTTAAGACCAGACGTCGACGACACGTCCTGGACGCCGGCTGTGGCCTCCGCTTCGGCCCCCTGTCGCAGGCGGTCAGCGGAGCCGGTCATCTCTCATGCTCAGCTGTCCAGCTGTGGCGAAGCCCGGGAGACCGACGGAGGCCGTGATGCGGGACACCCTCTAGATATGCCGTCTCGTGTGGTGTGTGTATGTGTGTCCCGTGCGTCCCTCTCCGTTGCACCAGTTCTTTTCTGTTCGCCTCCCGGTGTCTCCCACCTTCTCTATCTTGCTTTCCTGATACCGGATGTCACATAAGCTGACTTACAGTGACTTTTCCCTTCCTCTCTATGCAACAAAGTTTTAAAAAGCTTTTTACCAAAAAAAAAAAAACAAATAAACAAAAAATGGTTGTAAAAGTAAAAGCTGTAACCCCCCAAACCACCCGACAAGCAGCCCCCAAAAGTAAACCCAAAAACTTGGGCCGGCGGGGGGCCCCCCCACCCCCCCCCCCCCCCGCAGCGGGCGGAAGTAAAAAAAAAAACAAAAAAAAACGGGGGGGGTTTTTGGAAAAAAAAAAAAAAAAAAAAAAACCAATCAGAAAATGATGACAAATCGTCTTGAGCTGTGTGCCGAGAGTTATGGTGGTGTTCCAGACCCCTGCTGGCAAAGCTCCGGACTGTCAAGCCGCGCGGGTCTGTTGCGGTCGGACGCGTCTGTAAATTGAATATGTTTTTCTGCCCCTAAATTTTGAACTTACAACATTTACTGTCGACAGTGTCATCGAATCATTATTTCAACATCCTTTTGAAGTGTACGAATTGCCGTTTATTTCCGTTTAATTGCTTTCAACCGCACAATACATCCAGTGCAGCATCAATGAACTTTCAGAGTTGTCGCGACGCGCGGTTCTACTAGACTACATCACGTGCCTACAAGAGGACGACCTTTTCTACATCTAGCAGATGGCACTTTGCCTCCGCTAAAAAAACGTTTCGACAAACTCTGCCACTCCCTTGGCGTCTTTGACATGGTGTCTGTCCCACTAACGGTGATCAGGTTAAAACCAAACGTTTTTTTCTCCAGAGTTTATGCTTTGCTGGCCCTACCGACCACACCACTGGTTTCGTGAAGTCCGGCACGTCTGATCCGTCCGGGTTATGCACCTTGGTAAGGCTGCAATATATGGGCTGTGCACCTTGGTAGGGCTGTGCACCTTGGTAAAGCTGCAACATATAGGCTGTGCACTGTGGGAGAGCTCCAATATATGGGCTGTGTGCCATGTGAGGGCTGAAATGAGTGGGTTGCGTACCTTGGGAAGGCAGCAATAGATGGATATGTGCCTTGGGTGGGCTGCAATATACAGGCTGTGAATCTTGGGTGGGCTGCAATAGATGGATATGTACTTGGGAACCTTGGGTGGACTGCAATATACGGGCTGTGTACCTGCAACATAATGGTGCCGAAGGCCTCGATGAATACAACGTTGAAAAATTGAGACAAGTTCCTATTCGATTCTGCGTGTTTCGCATAAATGCTGATGTGTAATATTTCATCAAAAGTTGTCATGTTTCACTATCACACACCAAAATATCCACCTTCGCCTCATGCTGATCTTGCACAAAATACCTCCAGACTTCCCTTCATCACTCGTCAGGGTGACCAAGGCAACCCGCTTCCTAAGATTTGATTCCATTGCACGGGGCTTATCGTTGACGTTACTTTTTTCTGAGAGCATGGGACCTGACTTTTCATGTGTTGCACTACTGCCTCTTAAATCTGCACCAATTTGAATGACGTTCTCGCACCTCCGACACTTCCCGTAAATTTATGAATGGAAGTTTTCTGTCAAGGAAGGAGTTCCGTGAAGGTCAAGCGTTCCTAGGCGCAAAGGAATCCTTGGAACCAAAGGAACCCTCTGGACCAAGGGTCCATGTTTTTGCCGATCCCCGTACACTCTAATTCACCTTCCGTCGTCACTGGTGATACAACTTAAAACTGCTCTCGCAGCATGGTCTGAATACATCAGAATCGCTTTTCCTGCGAACACTCGCTCACTTTAAGCAGCAACTTCGAATTTCGATTGAATGTCCACAGCCGATCAGGACTTATCTCAGGGAATCCCTAAAGGCAGGAAATCGATTAGAAAATTGTTCCAGCACTGCAAAGGTTGACACACGGAATTCGTCAGTGCCTACGCCGGTGACGGGGGAGGGGGAGCGTCAGACACGTGCGGTGTCCGTGACAGGAGGGAGGGGTCAGACACGTGCGGTGTCCGTGGCAGGAGGCAGTCAGACACGTGCGGTGTCCGTGGCAGGAGGGAGTAGTCAGACACGTGCGGTGTCCGTGACAGGAGGGAGTAGTCAGACACGTGCGGTGTCCGTGACAGGAGGGAGGGGTCAGACACGTGCGGTGTCCGTGACAGTCAGACACGTGCGGTGTCCGTGACAGGAGGGAGTAGTCAGACACGTGCGGTGTCCGTGACAGGAGGGAGGGGTCAAACACGTGCGGTGTCCGTGACAGTCAGACACGTGCGGTGTTCGTGACAGTCAGACACGTGCGGTGTCCGTGGCAGGGGGCGTCAGACACGTGCGGTGTCCGTGACAGGGGGCGTCAGACACGTGCGGTGTCCGTGGCAGGGGGCGTCAGACACGTGCGGTGTCCGTGGCAGGGGGCGTCAGACACGTGCGGTGTCCGTGGCAGGGGGCGTCAGACACGTGCGGTGTCCGTGACAGGGGGCGTCAGACACGTGCGGTGTCCGTGACAGGGGGCGTCAGACACGTGCGGTGTCCGTGGACAGGGGGCGTCAGACACGTGCGGTGTCCGTGACAGGGGGCGTCAGACACGTGCGGTGTCCGTGACGCGGCGGGCCCGGTCACACCTGACCGTCACGAGGTGCTAATGACCGCCGGCCGGCCGGCTGCCGGCAGCTGGACAATCTGGGATGCTCCCCTTCCCCCGCCCTGCGGTAATTGTGCGGCGGCGGCGGCGCACACCGCCCCGCCGCACGGGCCCGTATTGACGCGCGCCATTGTGCAGGCCGCGCGCCGATTTGCACAAAGCGGCCGCTGATGGAGCGACGCTAACGCGCCTGGCCCGCTCTATCGCAGAGCCGTATTGCAAGTCAGCGCCGGCGCGCCGGTCGGAGGCCGGCGTTTCCGGTGTTTGTCGGTGTGTGTTGCCGGCGGCGGTAGGTGTTGGGTATTGGTGTGCGTGGCCGAGTGTTGCTCATTTGTCGGCCGGCCGCACACCTTGTTGGCGCTTCACTGCCGCACTGCGCCGTACTGATGCGCTGATTGTGCGCCGGCCCCGGTGACGGTTCGCATTTTCGATCAGTGGTTCCGCGTATGTTGAGTCGGCCGTCACTTATCGCTGTGCGAGCAGTCTCGAAACCGTCGTCCAATCATGAGAGTTTGCATAATTAACGAGCGGCTGGACTGCGGCAAGCTAACGTGCCATAAATCAGTGGTCCGCGTTGTTTCATGTTTAACACCGACAACAGCGAGCTGTTTCCTTTCCCGTATAATGCGAGCGGCTGTACCGCTGATGGCACGATACTGCTCTGAAACGGGACAATCCGGCGGACAAACACGACATCCTGACGGGGAAATATGGCACCCTGACCGACAAGCATGAGATCTTGACGGGGAAATATGGCACCCTGACCGACAAGTATGACATCCTGACGGGGAAATATGGCACCCTGACCGACAAGCATGACATCCTGACGGGGAAATATGGCACCCTGACAGACAAGCATGACATCTTGACTGGGAAATATGGCACCCTGACCGACAAGTATGACATCTCGACGAACGAACACGACGCATAGCAGACAAACATGACATCCTGACAGACAAACACGATATCCTGACCGGTAAATATTTCCATACATCACAACAGTTGGGAGAGGAACAGCACATTTATTAAAACACAACATTGACAGTTGAGCGAAGATATTTTTGTCCTGCTTCATAAGAAGATTGAGAACATCTCAGAGCTGAGAAAAGCGCCTGGTATTGTGACCATTACAGTGGCGGCTGAACTTATTGTGGCCATTACAGCGGCGGCTGAGCTTATTGTGGAAATCACAGTGGCAGCGGAACCTATCGGGCTCTGACGCTCACACCCACCAACCGTGTGAGTAGGACCAGGGGCTTAGCTGTGCCAACTTGTGAGGCCCGGCCTCCATGTCAAATGGAAATATTGGTGAGAAATTCCATACTGATGTTTGGTTTTTCCTAGGTGTGTCAACTTCATAAAATTAATGATTCCCGGCACGGATTATATTAAACAATTATCAGCACGGATAATCTACTATTGTCCGTGGTATCGATTTGCAATGTCAGTGAGCATATCAAGCGCCACATGTAAGTGGAAGCCTATCACACTGGGTAGTAGTTGAACTAGGCCAAATAATCATGCATTCCATTGCAAGCATTGCGTCCAAACCGATTACCACTGGCCTCGGATACTGGGCTGAATATTTCCATGCATTAATATCATTACCAAAGCATTGTAAACGGGAATGATTAAAAATAAGGAACAAGAGGAATGTCAAAGATGCTTCAATTTAATTCAACTACAAACCTGCAGGGAAACCTATCAGGGGATACATGTTTATGGTATCTTCTCCAAATGACTTGCTATGGCATCGGACAATTTCGATATTCAAAAGAAAAAAGTTTTGTTCCATTCTACACCCACGAAGAGGACTCAGACCCACCCGCCTTGCGTGAAAATCATGGGGATTTCACCAGTTCATCTATTTTACTCGATTTTTATTTGCACAGAAGTAGATTAATAATTTTAGAAACTCAATGGTTTGTACGAGGTGTTACAAGTGTTCTTCTTGCTGTACTGGAAACACTACCTGTTATCTCGCTCGAACAGAGTGGAACAGGGACCCCTTCAAGATTGTGTCGCTGGAAAGGAGGTAGCAGATGCTCCAGAAGTATGATGCATATTCCTGAGGAAAATGAAGGCAACTTCCGATTACTGATGAGACGGGGAAGGGAAAATTCCCCTCTAGCTAACATGTTATTCGCGTCCTTGGAACGCTGTGCAGCGTTCCAGTTGTATTTCGGAACGGAAGTGGCCTCTCCAAGTGGCATATTCATAAATGTTCTCATCTGGCATACTTGCATTGTTTATATATCTAGCCATAGTGATGATAGCAATGAAGCCCACTGGTCTCCGCGCTGATAAATCTGTTCCAACGCGACCTTAATTGAATACACGAGCTTGAGCTATGTGCATGCATTGTGCAGAGATCCTTCACCACTGGCTGTCGGAATCGGCATCGGAGAGGATTTTTGGCGTGGATCCGGATTCTCAACAGGAGGTGCTGCTGACGTTAATTGACGTTTCTTAAAGCCGATTATCACGAGAACCCGCTGGCGATTTCCATGCTCCGCAGTCATCTACACCCATCGCACTTACCTACATGGCAACGTCGACAGAGCGTGTGGGACTCCACGCCCCCTGCACTGACAATGTGTGTGTGGGGGGGGGGGGAGGGCGTCGCACTCCTCTGGTGGAGGTCGCTTGAAAGTTCAGTCATTCCATGTGCAAGGAAATGCAAGTTTTTTTGCAAAGTGCAATGATAGAGCTACAGCATATACAACAGACGACCAAAGCTTCGCCTCGCAGCCTCATAGTGTTATCATATCAAGTTAAGCCATTCGCTTTTGGCACCGCGGCCAATGGCCATTTTTAGCAGCAACAAGTCATGATTGCAGGTACGAACGGGTACATGGCATTTGGCCAACATTGTTTTCCGCTTTCAATCAAGCACTAAACATTTCGCCGATGAGCGTGCTCTGTGCCAAACGGCATTTTGGACTGACTAGGCCACTAAGATGTTCCGTATAGGTGAACTTCCTGTGACTTTTCAGAAGTCTTGGGCCCTCCTCCGGTAAGGCTTAGGAAGTCCCCAGTGAGGATATCGGGCAGATACATGTATACGAGTATACATGTATATACCCCGGAGTTTTTCCAATAAACCTTACCAAAAAGGAATGGTGAACAATTTAATTCGAGTCTTAACTTCGCCATTCGACAGGTACTCCGGTGAATGCCGGTGGCGGATCCAGATGACTGTCCTTCGACTTGCCGAAAAAGCGGCGCGGGACAACGCGCCGCCGCTTGTCATGATCAGTGGTGCAGCCAGGATTTTCCTTAGGGGGGATACAATAAAATGTCGTGAAACGGGGCCCACTGTCGACGCGTTTCGTGCCCCAGATACAGCGGGACGGGGAGGCGGTACTGTGGGCACGTTCCTCTCAATAAGGCGCGGAACAAGCACGTCCCTGCTTGTCATGAGTGATGGCACCAGTGGCGGATCCAGGGGGACGGGGAGGCGGTACTGTAAACATGTGCCTCTCAGTACGGTGCGGAGCAGGCTGCCTGTCATGAGTGATGGCACCAGTGGCGGATCCAGGGGGACGGGGAGGCGGTACTGTAAACATGTGCCTCTCAGTACGGTGCGGAGCAGGCTGCCTGTCATGAGTGATGGCACCAGTGGCGGATCCAGGGGTGGGACGGGGTGGCGGTACTGTAAACATGCGCCTCTCAGTACGGGAGAGCTGCCTTATGATGATGGCACCAGTGGCGGATCCAGGGGGGGGGGGGGGGGGCTGTAAACATGTGCCTCTCAGTACGGTGCGGAGCAGGCTGCCTGTCATGAGTGATGGCACCAGTGGCGGATCCAGGGGATGGGGTGGCCGTACTATGTGTTCGGGATTCTCAGTACAAGAACGGCACCTCATAGCAGGGGCGTCGCTTTGTATATGGCTGAAGCCATCCCAGCCTTCTCTTGAACAATCAGAATAAATATTTGAGCCATGCCGATGGTTTTGAAAAATAAAATAAGTAGCTATGGAATACCAGCGCACATTGCAACATGCCCAGAAATGATTACCAGTCATCTTTTGTAGCTTGGCCGTTTCCTATACATGTGCATGTATCCCCTTGGATATTAATATACTAAATGCTCCCTCTTGCTGCTATTACTTGCCTGGTATATCCGCTAGCATTGCCACAATCCTTGGCAATAACAATTATATTCAATCCAAAACATAATATGTTGATATTTCCAGACAGCTCGACATGAACAATTGATACATTTAGTCATATCATTAAGCTGTACACACGATTAGCAATTTTGGGTTAGAATGTGGGAGGCTATGTGTGCCTGTGGTGTGTGTTGCAAACAATATACTTCGACCAAAAAGTGGACAGCCACCATTGTGTGGCATTACCGGCTAGAAAAAAAAAACATATGTCACCCGCAGTAGACAGGTTCAGCTGTATTTCGGAATAGAAGTGACCTCCACAAGTGGCATATTCATAATTGTTTGCACCTGGCATACATGCACTGTTTGTATATCTAGCCATACTGATGAAATCAATGGAGTCTCTCAAAACATTAAGTTCATGCTGTATATCACAATTAGACAACATGTAATCACTGACCACACCATGCATGCACACATCTAAACAGATGAAGCTAAGAATCCTCTTTCATCAATCGCCAACAGTTCGTCTTCTGCTCACAACGAACGGCCAACGGAGATTGTGACGTCTATGAACACCAGCCGACCGTACCATGCATCGCGAGCGGAATTGCGGCTCGCCGGCTAGTTAGCTCAGCTGGTAAAGCACTGGTCTCGGGGATGGGGTCAAACCCGCCCTGACAGCGCCGGTCCGCGTCCCCTATGCGGCTCTCGCTGTCGGTCTGTGACCAGGAGGATGAGCTGCAAGCAGCACTGGAAATATCTCACGAAGACAGGGGGTGGGGGTCCAAGCCCTTATTTCCATGACTTATTTTCAGATTGAAGAGAGGAAAATGACAAATCAACATTGGGTGCCAGGCCAGAGGGAGTCCAGATCCCCGTCCCAATCAACCCGGAATCCCCAGCCATCGCTACGAGGTAGGGCGTTGTCCTGTTTTATCGTGCGCTACCAGAACAAAACTTTCCCAGAAGCATTCTATAGCGCTTATCAACTTGAGCGCTGAAAAACTTAAAAGCGATGTGCACCACTAGCAGGAACGCGTTTTCTGAACGGTTCGCCCAGCTTTTTTAGTGAGGAATTCATTAAATAACAATTAGACAGGTCGGTCAGGAGGCTTCCTGTGTCAGTGAGGGGACTCCTGTGAGGACGCCTTCTGTGTCAGTGAGGGGCCGTTTGTGTTGGTCAGGAGCCTCTTCTGTGCCAGTGTGGGTCGCTTTGTGTTGGTCAGGAGCCCTTCTGTGCCAGTGTAGAGCCTTCTGTGCCGATCAGGAGGCCTCCTGTGTTGGTCAGGAGGCCTTCTGTGTAGTAGGCTTCTGTGTTGGCAGGGGCCTTCTGTGTTGGTCAGGAGGCCTCCTGTGTTGGTCAGGAGGCCTTCTGTGTTGGTCAGGAGGCCTTCTGTGTTGGTCAGGAGGCCTTCTGTGTTGGTCAGGAGGCCTCCTGTGTTGGTCAGGAGGCCTTCTGTGTTGGTCAGGAGGCCTTCTGTAGGCCAGTGTAGGCTTCTGTGTTGGTCAGGAGGCCTCCTGTGTTGGTCAGGAGGCCTTCTGTGAGGCCTCCTGTGTTGGTCAGGAGGCCTTCTGTCAGGAGGCCTCCTGTGTTGGTCAGGAGGCCTTCTGTGTCGGTCATGAGACCTCCTGTGTTAGTCAGGAGGCCTTCTGTGCCAATGTAGGGCCTCCTGTGTTGGTCAGGAGGCTTGGCCATTAGGGCCTCCTGTGTTGATCAGGAGGCCTTCTGTGCCGGTGAAGGTCTTCCGTGTCGGTCAGGAGGCCTCCTGTGTTGATGTCTCCTGTGTCATTAAAGGACCTCCTGTGCAGAGCTTCCTGATTTTTTGTTCTCTCGCTTACTTTGTTAGGGGGCCGACGCCCAACAGTCTCGAAGTTGGAGCGATCTCCCCGCCCGTTCCTACGACCCTGATTCACAAGTCGAGCTCACGACTTCAATCAAGAATCGTAATCATTGCATGCTACAATTCAGTGTCATCACCGACACAGTTTTCAGTTAGCATGTAGTGTCCATCATCCTGACATCCATAAGACATAACGAATACAGTCTGTTGCGTCCTGAAGGCTGGCCAGAAGGCTGGCAGAGCCAGCGAGCTTCCTACCGTGCACCTTCCGGCCCTATCGTCGGCTGTACAGAGCTAGCCAATCACGCGACAATGCAGCGGCCGGCCGCGCTCTGATTGGCCGTCGCGGCGAATTCCCACGGTGAGGCGCCGCCCCCAGTCGGTCGGTCGGCGGCGCGGTACCATTTGGGCCTGGTCTGAAGGTCGCGCGTGCGGCTCGTGGCGGCGACACGCGCCGGAACAGGTGGTGACACGTGTCGCGCACACGCCGCTCAGTCGCGCACGTGACCGCTCCATTGTGCGTCGGCCGCCCGGCTTAGGTGAGCGCGAGGCTGCCGGCGGCTACACGACCAACAAGTGGACGCACGTGTGACCGGCTGACCCGTGGCTGGCGGAGGGCGCGTGTCGGGTGTGTTTCATTAATACGGTGGATTAGTCACACCAGCGAGACGCTTCCGGTGTGACTCTCGCCATCGCCTCGGCCAGGAAGCCAGGATACGTCACGGACAGCCGTCGTGAGCGGGATAGCGAGCCGATAACCAGGTCAGGTCGCACGTGACCGCGACGACGACAGAGTGCGACCGGACCGGATGCCGGCGCCCCGCGCGCAGCCGGGTCAGGTCAGGTCACACGTGAGCGCGCCGTCGGAGCGCGAGTGAACGCCAGCCCGCCACCCACCGACGCCTACCTATGGTCGTCAGAGGCGGCTCCGCCATGGAGAACTTCGACTGCGACGCCTTCAACCGCTGCTTCCTCGAGTCGCACGAGTTCTGCGAGTTCATGGAGTCGCCGCTGTACGACTCGTGCTCGTCCAGCGACGCGCCGTACGGCGCCGTCGGCGGCGGCGCCGACCACCTGCCGACGCGTCGGCGTCGACGCCGGCGCTCGGGCGCCAACCAGCAGGTGCACCAGCGGCACGCGGCCAACATGCGCGAGCGACGCCGCATGCAGAGCATCAACGACGCCTTCGAAGGCCTGCGCACGCACGTGCCCACGCTGCCGTACGAGAAGAAGCTGAGCAAGGTGAGCTGGCAGAGGCGGAAGAGCTGCGCGCACGTGCGGTGTCGGTGACGGTGACGTTGCCGGCGGATACTGCCGGACTGCGGATACTGCCGGACTGCGGATACTGCATTACGACAATCCGTGTCAATGACAATTATATCCAAACTAAAACCTGGCATGCTGAGCTTTCTCTGACAGCTCGACATGGCCATGGCCAATTGGTATATGTGATCATATCATTAAGTTGTGCACACAGTTAGAAATTCTGCGTCAGAATGTGCGCGGTCGTGCATGCGTGTGGTTTGCTCTGCAAACAATGTAGTCTGACCAAATAATGGACCGCCAACATTGTGTGATACCCCGAGTAAGAAAAACACGCCTCCCGCAGTGGACAGATGAACAGTGCACAGTGCATGGGGGATGAGTACCTAGCAAAACTTCACGAAATCCAGCGTTGTGCTCAATTCTTATCGTGTTGCATATAATTAAACAATACAATACAAACTCTGTCCACCCTATGCAACATTCATGACTACGCCTACGCCAAAGGGAATGAGGCCAATTATTTTGAGGATTCCATGATATTGAAATCCTGGTGAAGCACCCGGCATTAGTCACTGGCGGATTTTGCCCACCGGTTGGTTGGGGGGGGGGGGACAACTTTTGGCTTTCAGCGCCAGCCCATCCCTTCACCCCCACTTCCAGTGGTGTGGCAAGGATTTGCATCAGAAGAGGGGTCAAAGGGATTTTGAGGGTATCCAACCTGCGACTAATTTCGGTTTAAAACCACCGGATTTCGACAACAACTTGACAAAGAGGCTCATTAAAAATAATGACAACATATTTTTAATGTGTATGGATCCAATCAGCCACCACCGTCTGTAACTCGCCGAATTTCAACCCACTTCTCCTTATTCAGAGTTGTTTTCTGACATTTCTTGACGAGTCAGCTCGCACTGCAAATATTACGCCATTGCAAATCACGTTAAAGGTGGGAAGTGTTCCAGTTTCACGAGCTTCAGTCAATAGCGCCCGGTTGTCGCCACGTCAACATTTGTGCACGTGTGCACACTGGCGGATCCAGCCGTCCAATTTGGGGAGGGTGCGGGGGCAAACCAGCGGCCGATCTGCACATTGGAATATTGGAGCTTGTTTCGATCTTTCAAAAAACAAATATCGTCGAAATTCTATGCGCAACAACAAATTAAGTATTTCATTAAGCACCCAGTTCTATCATTTTAAAACATATTCTCCACAAATGTTCTCACATTTGAAGAAACTAACCTTCCACGCTTTTCTCTAATACTTGTTCTGATATTTAATTCATGGTCATGGGAGATCCAAGGTTCTTCCTCTTCGCCCTTGGTGAGTCTACTACCTGACGTATCTATGCCATTTTCCGATTACGTATAAATCGCTGCGAGAGCCACAATAAAAACCATACGTACCATATTGGCTGCCAATATTTAGCATAATAAGGCAACGCATAGTCATATGTAGAACCGAAACAGGAATAGGCACTCAACTCTCATCAATTATAACGCCTGCGTTTCCCGACCTATGCATGTCGTTTTTTTTAAATCCAAGACGGTTGCAATTAAGCTGCACGATTAGGCTTGTTTTCACAATACTGTATGACCAACGCAGGCGATGCGCCCCCCCCCCCCCCACAAATTGTTTTCACAACAAATCAAGCGTCTTAACCCAAGCCAGTCATCATTGCCAGGTGAAGATCGGTTCTCGGCCTTGTGATGTGATACATAGCTTCTGAGCCTTGAGACATTTTGAAGGTATTTTGTCACTTCACGCTCCAAATGAGCTTCATATTTTACCCTTAATTGTACCTACAAGCAATTGGGACTTTCTTACAAAGGGTATGTCCACGTTCATTTTGGGTGAGACGTTTTAGGCTATAAAACTATACCACATTTGGTGCTAAAAGGGTGCAAGTTAAAGAGGCACCACAGCGCGCTCATGGTACACAGGTGCCGCACCAAGTTCGCAGTGCTGGATGGGTGATATGAACTCAAGGTACAAGTTAAAGAGACACCACAGCGCGCTCATGGTACACAGGTGCCGCACCAAGTTCACAGTGCTGGATGGGTGATATAAACTCTGCTGGCGTTGGTACAGTGGTACCGTGATCTGTCATGGCTGTCCAGAGCACCACACTTACCCGTCAGGTCCGACAAATCAGTAAGTGGACGACCCACCAACTTTCCCATCACCTGGCCCCTTCCCCTCGGCCGCCAGCTTCTCTTGACACGCCGGGTAACACGCACACGCTGCACCACGCGCCGGCGTGGGGGCCGAGCCGTGACACGGCCAGCCACTGGAAGCGGCTCAGATGGTCCTGGCTGAGACGCCGCGGGCGACGCACACCGTTTTGACGTGGTGACAAACGTTCTGTCCTAACGGACGGACACCATCTGTCCGTCAGGCCAGGTAGTTTTCGCTGATCATCAGCTATACCGCCAATTAGTGCCCCGGGGACTTTTGAAGATGCCCAGTCCGTAACTGGCGCCGTTGGTGCTTGAATGTCGTCCGGTTGTGCCTCTCATGTCCGCGGTGGTTCATCAGGAGTTGAAGCCGGATGGGCTGATGGATCGTTTGGATCGGAGGGGCCCACGAAAGATTTCGAGATATGATGGAGAGTTGAGGAATGATAGTCTTTTAAGAATGCTATTTTAAACACTTCAAGAAGGAACATGATAGGTTTGCCTGAACGTGGTTGCTTGTGATAGGGATCAAATAGGCTGAAGGTTAAAAGTAAACGAAGCCACCAGACATATTCTACCCATTGAATACGATTAGTACTTGTTCATAATACGATAATATACATAATATACAGTACAAAATAGTACAATTTCAACGACAAAGTAACATGCAAATCTCAGGGGTAAAACATTGCAAAATGAATATTTTTCTGATCTCAGAATTAGAGATGCACCAGATCTGGTATTTTGGTACTCGACCAGATCGGATATTTGCCGGATCTGACAAATATATCCGGCCAGATCCGCAACACCGTAGTAGCCAGAAAGCAAGGACCTCGGCAAGTGATCCTTGCCAACACCAACACCACCAACGCCAGGAAATATTTTGATATCACCAAATTTCTTTGCGTGATCCAATTTGTACTTATATTTTGGTTTGTCGAAATTTTTAGTGCGCAATTTGTTTCAATCCTACGATATCATAGCCTGCTTGGTGCCCACACCCTTCCTCGCACTCGTATACAAAGTTTTGGAACAGTGGCACGGCACTGATAAAATAAAAGGTAACCACACCATTTGTAGATATAATCAAGGAAACGCTTTTTTGAATCACAAGTCATTCCCGCTGATGCGATATTTCGGATTTTAGATGTGGTCCGATACCACCTTGCAGGGGTGGAACTTTGTGTGCTTCTGGTGTGTTGCCAATGCATCACCAACAATTTATAGCTTGAACATTATGACTAGTGTGATGAATTGAAGGAATCAAACCAAGATCTGGCTTGGCAACAACAATCATTTTGGGGTGTCTGCAGGTCTACTAACTTACCACATCCAATAACACCCCAAGCATGACTGATGCTATCTCAGCGTTGATACTACCTGTTCACTCAGTGATAAGTGATGAAGCGTGAGCATGTCTTGTATGAGGAATATGTACATACATGACATGGCATCCAGCATAAGGAAAGTACAACTGTATAGTCAAGAAGTGGTGACACAGGAGATACTGGGAAAATGGCTGGGGGAGCGAGCAGCTTCAAAGAGCTTCATATTGTACTGGATGGTAAGTTAGGTATCAACAACGAACCATCTTATGCTGAGACACTAAAAAAGATGAAGGTCAAGAGGCAATACAACATTTAACTCTACAAACAGAGACACAGCACAGAATAAATATGGAAAAAGGACGCAGTAAAATATATAGGATACTAACACCATTACACACAGTACGGAGACAAACAACTAACACAATCATTTTTATGCTGAGACACTAAATAATTTTTGTACAATAATTTTTTTTTTCTACTGAAGAGTAATCAGAATTGCACAGATATGGAAACTAAAGATGGCACCACTAAAATTCCTCACATAAAACAAACTCGGCGTCTGAGCTCAACCTTGCATGTGTAGATAAATGCTGAGGCTCAAAGCTTGAAAAAAGAACCTGAAGCAGAGAATGGCAAGCCACTGGGAAATCCCGAACGTAAGAACCCAAGCGCAATCTAAAGGACAGCCGCCAGTTTCTGCAGAGTTGCATCGGTCCCTGCCTACCGAAGGCTCTGTGTTCAGCCAGATATGCAACATATCGCACAATATTATTGTGTTAGAAGACGATCTAAATAAACTGCGACCGAAAGACAGTACCATGGGCTGCATATTTTCCAGCTTTCTGGATCATAAACCGGACCTTATAAAACACCTCCAACAAAAGAAAAGCATGACCGTAGTTTGTCCCACGTTTATCACCGAAGCGATGAGCCTAAGTCATGAATGTCCCAAGTGTCACATACAACTTCGATTTATGTAGCAATTAATGACATCACGGTGGACTGAAATTATGATCTAGTTTACAATTAACGAGATCTTTGATTCGTAGCACATATATTTGATCTATCACACTCATCTGACTAACTCAACGAGATCCATGCATTTTATGTTTACACTCGAATAACGTATCTTGCAATGATACTAAAGAATGTAAATTCACTGAGTCGTTTGCTATGTCACTAAGTTTGTTATGATGTTATAGCTCAAGCTTTATAGTATTCCCCCGATTCCCAATAATGCTTCATATGTGCATAGGATCTTCGAGCAGAAATATTTCTTAGACGAACTAACTGAACGTCTCAATGTCTTTTTTGATTGTATGGACTCGTCATATGCTATTGTAGGGAATTTCACCTCCATATATTGGAGTACTTCGGTAGCAATGCATGCAACGTCGGCACGGCTTTCATCCTACATACTATCACTGGTCTCTCACCCCTCTCCCGACACCCATGAAGACAAACACAAGCCTTCACACGATGCTTCCTGTAATGCAGCACATGCATTTTTTGGAGCGCACCTCCCCACACTCAACAAACATTCTATGAGGTCGGTCCAACTTCAATTACCTTCCTGTTCCAATGTAGGCCTGTAATAGACTGGTAATGGTTCTTCTCTCCAATCACTTCTGCAGTGAGTACTGGATGGATATAATAATCCTGACACTGCCACATTCCTGGAAGGACATCATCATCCTGACACTTACACAGTCCTGGATGGACATCAGCATCCTGGCATTGGCGCAGTCCTGGAAGGAGATCATCATCCTGACGTTGGCGCAGTCCTGGAAGGACATCAGCATCCTGACATTGGCACAGTCCTGGAAGGACATCAGCATCCTGACATTGGCTCAGTCCTGGATGGACATCATCATAATGGCATTGGACACAGTTCTGGATGCACATCATCATCCTGACGTTGGCACAGTCCTGGATGGACATCATCATAATGGCATTGGCACAGTTCTGGATGCACATCATCATCCTGACGTTGGCACAGTCCTGGATGGACATCATCATCCTGACATTGGCACAGTCCTGGAAGGACATGAGCATCCTGACATTGGCTCAGTCCTGGATGGACATCATCATAATAGCATTGGCACAGTCCTGGAAGGACATCATCATCCTGACACTTACACAGTCCTGGATGGACATCAGCATCCTGACGTTGCCACAGTCCTGTGGCCGCTCGGACTAGCCATTGTGTACACCAGCTTCCTCGGTGAGATAATCTCCGCGCATGTTTTCAGGTGGACACGCTCCGACTAGCCATTGGCTATATCAGCTTCCTCGGCGAGATGATCTCTTCCGATGACGGAAAACACGCCTCCCACAAGCTCAACGGGGAGGCGCCAAAGAAGATTGTCATAAAGTCTAAAGGTGAGCAAAACGGCACAGGTTTGCTTATTATCTTCTCTTCGGACACCATCACAGGTGGAATAGTTATTCAGTCGCATTGCCCCATGACAAAATGTAGTGCTTAGCACACACCTGGCCGGAAACCGTGGAGGGAGTGTGTACATGGTATGTACATGAGCACCCTAAACCGATTCACCACTTTTTCTCAGGTATAGTCACGGAGTCCCCAACAACCTATGTAACCTCGTACTCCTCGGGCGGCCCATGTGACTCGAGCCCCCCCCCCCCCAGCGACCCACGTAACCCCGTACTCCTCGGGGGGACGAGTAGTCTAGGGGTAAGTTGCTCGTCTCACAATCGAAATGTTGTGGGTTCGAGTCCCACCTGTCGCTACTCTTCGCCTGCGACCAATCGGCGTGAGAGATTGGCGACGCTACATGACTCAATGGTCGATGTGTCGTGAAACCAATAACCGACCAACCAACCCGTACTCCTCGGGTGACCCGTGTGACTCGACCCTTCCCCGCCGACCCACGCAGACCCGGTGGTTCACCATCGGTCAGCCTGAGAGCGTGCACCGTACCCCGCCGTCACGACAGCCGACCCGTGTAGCTGAGCCGCTCAATTCAGGTGCGGTGCGGCACTCGTGAATACTTGATGAGGCCGCATTGTGTTCCGATATTGCCAGCACGGCCCCCGGCCGTTAAGCCCCCGTTAATACGCCACCGGGGCGTCGGCGTGCGACGGAGTCGCCTCGCGCCGTGCAGTCGACGACGCTACGGCGGCGACGTTCCCTGCCGGTCCCGGTACGGTGCCCCGCCGGCCGTGGTAGGCAGCGACAATCACCGCCACTGCCACTGCCCCGGTGTCGGGGCGTTAGGGAGTAACAGTCACCGCCACTGCCACTGCCCCGGTGTCGGGGTGTTAGGGAGTAACAGTCACCGCCACTGCCACTGCCCCGGTGTCGGGGTGTTAGGGAGTAACAGTCACCGCCACTACCACCACTCCGATGTCGGCGGTGGTAGGGAGTAACAGTCACCGCCACTGCCACTGCCCCGGTGTCGGCGGTGTTAGGGAGTAACAGTCACCGCCACTACCACTGCCCCGGTGTCGGGGTGTTAGGGAGTAACAGTCACCGCCACTACCACTGCCCCGGTGTCGGGGTGTTAGGGAGTAACAGTCACCGCCACTGCCACTGCCCCGGTGTCGGGGTGTTAGGGAGTAACAGTCACCGCCACTGCCACTGCCCCGGTGTCGGGGTGTTAGGGAGTAACAGTCACCGCCACTACCACTGCCCCGGTGTCGGGGCGTTAGGGAGTAACAGTCACCGCCACTACCACTGCCCCGGTGTCGGGGTGGTAGGGAGTAAGAGTCACCGCCACTACCACTGCCCCGGTGTCGGGGCGTCAGGGAGTAACAGTCACCGCCACTACCACTACCCTGATGTCGGCGGTGTTAGGGAGTAACAGTCACCGCCACTACCACTGCCCCGGTGTCGGCGGTGGTAGGGAGTAACAGTCACCGCCACTACCACTGCCCAGGTGTCGGCGGTGTTAGGGAGCAACAGTCACCGCCACTGCCACTGCCCGGTGTTGGGGGCCACTGCCCCGGTGTCGGGGTGTTAGGGAGTAACAGTCACCGCCACTGCCACTGCCCCGGTGTCGGCGGTGTTAGGGAGCAACAGTCACCGCCACTACCACCACTCCAATGTCGGCGGTGGTACGCATCCGCCCTCTCCCCGCCAGCGGTGTATGAAGTCATCGGAAACTGCGGTCACGGCCACGATGAAGAGCCATGCCTGATTCGGCACTTGTGTTGATGCGAATAAATTCGGGAGTGAGGGAGTGAGAGTTATTGGATAGCCAACCGATTTCATTAATTCAAGCTTAATACAATACAAATTAATCAGGGAATGCATGCGCCTCATCGTAGTTATGTTCAATCGTAGTTCATTCAGGCGAGTTTCTTGCAGTAATGTACGCTCCAGTTTAGTAAGGTTAGAATTTGGTTCAGGGAAATATCATAAGGTTACCATGGATGAAATACAGATTTAGTGGTCGGAAAATATTGATTGTACACCTCTACTTGATACGCTCATCACCGATATCTATATCCTCATCACTGTTATCCATCATCGTTGATATATATATATATATATACATATATATATATATATATATATATATATATATATATATATATATATATATATATATATATATATATGTGTGTGTGTGTGTGTGTGTGTGTGTATGCTCATAACTGATATCCATGTACTCATCAATGACATCCATGATAAAAACCATGACATTTACTTGCATAGTTAAGAAAAGCTTGTATTTCCTGGTGGTCAGTCATTGTAGAGATACTAAAGGTGAAGTTTATCTTTACGATCCAGAAACGACTCATAATTAAAGTATAAGAATATCATATTTGATAAATGTCTATGTAATGCGTGACTCTCACATATACACACATGCGTATATGCGCGCATTGCATCGAAACTTATCATTCTTAATAGGCTGAGGGCGCCCCTGTTCTTCCCGGTGTCTTCCCCCTTCCCCCTCCCTGTGTTGACGCCCTCGTGTCTCACCCGCCTTTCTCCCCCCCCCTCCCCCCTTTCCTCTCCCGTCTCCCTGCCCCCCTCCCCTCCCGTTCTGTCCTCGAACCCCCCCCAAACCTCTCCCGGTTTTCCCCCCCCCCTCCCCCCCCCTCTCCTTTGCCACCACTCCCCGGCTTTCTGCTTCCCCCTTTAGCTGTGTCAGAGGTCAGACCTCACGAGTGCCTTCCGGTGTGTGACTGACCTCTGCCGGCCCCTACAGACGGCAGTCAGCTGCGCGGCCACTCGCTCTCCTGGTCTCAGGAGCGCCCCCTGTCGGTCAGCAGCAGCCAGGTGTCGGCTCGACTCTGGCAGCCGGAGGATCCGCGCGACAAACCATCCGAAGGTCAGCAACCGTTCGGCTCGTGAGGGAGGGTCGTCGCCGTCGCTGCCGCCGCCGCTGCTGCTGCTGCGCTGCTGCTGCTGCTGCTGCTGCTGCCGTGCTGCTGCTGCTGCTCGCTGCTGCGCCGTCGCCGCCACTGCTGCTGCCGCCGTCGCCGCCGCTGCCGCCGCCGCTGCCGTCGCTGCTGCTGTCGCCGCCGAGAAACGGTGGCCCGACAAGTACAATGGCAGCCCTACTATGCAATATGCATTTCACTCCCTTTGCCGCCCTGCTTTTCTTTGGACGAGAATTGGGTGAGACAATTTCCGACACAAACAACTCACATTAATTACGTTTCGGTAATGGTCTTTTTGACAAACCAGGACTTTTATTCTTAGGGCGCATCAATGTTGCTCGAGTGTTTAGGCTACCTGTCATCGATCCGCACTGTTAAAAGGCGTGGTAGCGTCACTTTCGTGACAGAGGCTAGCAGTTACGTCAGAGCGAAGTCCCGTCCACGCTTCTCGGTCGGCTGAATGCTCATCGGCAGTGCTAGTGACTCAAACAAGGTCAATGTTGCCCAAGGCTGGCTGATCGCGAGTTGGTGGGCGGAGATGGAAAACTGCTGGCTTGCAGCCTCAACACGCGACCCAGAAACGTGTTAATGATGACAATCCTGTCAATGTCACGGCTAGTCAGTGACTAGTCAAGGAGGTTGTGTTGGGTTTTTTGTTGTTGGAAATCTTTGGGAACACTTTTTTGGAAAGCTTTAAATGGGGGAGGGAATTTCTTGAAAAGGAGGTCAGGCTAGGTCAGGTTATGACATTACATTTTTGTTAACTGTTTTATCATAATGTTTATGCTATATTACGGAACCCCAAGCCCCTCTTTTGCTACTTTACTCGTCAACCGAAAAATGTGCATTTGCAGAAGAAATGAGTGATCACATTATCTTCATCATGTCCATATATGTTGCACTGGACAAATCCATAATTCATAAAGCACTTTATGGCACCTTAGGTTGGGCGTTACAACACAGCAAATTTACCCTTTCTTGTCCCCCAGCGAACTACCACGGGAAGACAATTTATGGCTGTGTTCGAACTACTCACTTCCAAAATATCATTCATGCAAAATGTACGTGCCACGAGGTATTCCAGGAAATCAGGGCGTCAAACGGCTTGAAATGCATATTAGCTCGCGTGCGGAGTACCGGCACACTGGGGGCAATTGTGCGCCTGGCCAAACAGACACGCTTCCTACCGCGTGGCTCTCCACGCGGAGGAAGCCCATGTTGCGAGTGCAGGCGAAGCTGACATGTGAGAGGATGGACACCCAGCGGGTATGCACGGCGGACTGCATGCAGCTGCTCCCAGCCTCTTATTGATGACCTGTTCCTGCTCTGAAGTCAGAACCGTACCCGCCTAGCGCCGTTAGTCCGCGCTGGGCTACAGTCAGAACCGTACCCGCCTAGCGCCACTAGTCCGCGCTGGGCTGCAGTCAGAACCGTACCCGCCTAGCGCCGTTAGTCCGCGCTGGGCTACAGTCAGAACCGTACCCGCCTAGCACCATTAGTCCGCGCTGGGCTACAGTCAGAACCGTACCCGCCTAGCGCCACTAGTCCGCGCTGGGCTACAGTCAGAACCGTACCCGCCTAGCACCGTTAATCCGCGCTGGAAGTCTCGCCGACGCTAATGTTCGATATCGTGGACGTTGCCGAGCCGTTTCACAATTGAGCCGGTGAGCCTTCTAACGAATGCTCAGCTGATGAACCAGCAGATGCCGGTCGCACCTTGTGGGACAAAATGTGAGCGGTGAACTTGTGAACCAGTGGTGGTGACCGTTGAGCTTGTGAACCACCTGTGGGTAAGCGGTGAATTTATGGACATGTGGGTGAGCCATTAGCCTGCATGTTAGCGAATAGCGAACTTGCGGACCAGCAGATGAGGATACATATTGACAATCTCATTGGAGGGGAATGCACGTGCGTGGCTGCCGGTGGTGATGGAGCATGTTTGTGAGTCAGGGTCTCCAATGAGGAGTGTCTGAACTACGGCAATAACTGACGACTGGCTACCAGTCGCGGCGAACGTGATGTCAACGTACCGCGAACGTGGTGTCAACGTACCGCGAACGTGATGTCAACGTACCGCGAACGTGATGTCAACGTACCGCGAACGTGGTGTCAGTGTACCACGACAACTGAGCTGAACTGTCAGCTGATCCGCACATGCTATTTTTATGGCGTGGGTTTAGTGTTACGCTTACATTGAATTCCGAATGTGCTGCTCGAACGTGCATGTGTATCCGGTGTGTCATGCGTGTAGGAGGCTGGTCACAAATGATGTACTAATTCATGCAATCTGTGAAATAAACTCATGATGGCGTACTAGCAGTCAGAAGGTGTCTCCGTCTCCGATTACTGCTGATGCTGATCTGATCCGCCCGATCAAAGTCTCATCAATGGTGACAGTAGCAGACAGCTACAAGGATCGGATGCAAGCGCAAGTTGAGCCTTGAGCGCTCACCTGGCCAGTGTACCAAGGCCAGCGGACGGACGGCCAGACCTGCTGGCCAGTCTGGCCACCGGACGGACGGTCAGATCCACCGGCCAGTCTGGCCACCGGACGGACGGTCAGATCCACCGGCCAGTCTGGCCACCGGACGGACGGTCAGATCCACCGGCCAGTCTGGCCACCGGATGGACGGCCAGATCCTCTGATCAGTCTAGCTCCCAGATGGATCACTTCTGGCTCCTCTGTGACCAATCTGCGCTTTGCCTGCATTGCGTCTGTGATCCGTCGATGGTCCACAGCAGTGAAGACCCAGACGTGTTTAACCGAAGCATTCGACGCTTCAATGTAATGGCGCCAGTGTTAAATGTACGTAAGCACAGTTGCGCCCAAGTGCAAAATTACATATGATAAATGCACTCAAGATAAATGTACGCAAGATGAAATGTAGGTAAAAGTAAATGTATGTATTGCATATGCACCTAACCAAATGTGCGCAAACGCAAAGGTACGTATGCGCAAATGCACGTAAATTGGCTCCTACACGCAGGTAAATTTGCGCTGACGTAATTTTGTCCTTATGCACATTTGCCTAGTTAACTTCCACTGGGTGTCTGCCTACAGCAGACATTGTCTACTGTGTGTCGGTCTCCAGCAGACATTGTCCACTATATGTCGGCCTCCAGCAGACATTGTCTCCACTGTGTGTCGTCCTCCAGCAGACATTGTCCACTGTGTGTCGGCCTCCAGCAGACATTGTCCACTATGTGTCGGCCTCCAGCAGACATTGTCCACTGTGTGTCGGCCTCCAGCAGACATTGTCCACTGTGTGTCAGCCTCCAGCAGACATTGTCCACTGCGTGTCGCCTCCAGCAGACAATGTCCACTGTATGTCGGCTATATCGCCCTGGGAATCCACAGCTCGGAGAATTCGTCAACAACGATGCAGGCACGCTGGAGTTGGACATCAAATACCAGCTTACCTGAGAGAAGGCCTCCAGATAAGGTCGCACGCGTGCCGCAACAAACACCAGGTGTTATCTGATTCGCTATCTCCCGTAGACAACCGCACTGTTGTGTGAAAGCCCTGATTCGGCTGTCAGGCTGACGTGGACAGGAACGCTATCGGGGATATCGCTGCGTACACTCCTGAGGGACGGGTGCCACTTCCATGCATATCTTTCGCCAAGTAGTTTATCTATCCCGGCCCCTAGGTTAACACGCTTGTTTGATATCACCTATAATGACCAACAGTGGGGCATCCCCACTCGAATACACAATACTTGCTCAGAAGAAAAAAGGAGTCCACCCAATATTGAAGTGCAATGAAGCTTCTAAAGGGAAGCAAACTCAGTTAATTATTCATTGTCGCTGTTGCTTTCAACCAGTGTCGTACAATTAAAACAGCATACGCCATTAACATGTACATAACCGTCGTCGCATTCCCAACCAGGTTTTATCGCAAAGCATCAAGAAAACCTTATTCATCTGGGACAAAACCTAATGTCATCGTATGTGCAAATACAGCGGTTTGATAACGAATAAGCTAGCCACAACCGGTAAAAGAGGTCCGTGGCACGATAATATATATGTATACATCTATATATGTATATATGTACATATATATATATATTTATATATATATATCTACTGACCAATTCAACCCTTGTAAACTGGGCACATCAGGTGGAATAGCAAGGTGTCCCAAACTAGCCATACAAGGTGACATAGAAAGGTGTCGCAAACTGGACATAAGAGGTGAAATACCAAGGTGTCGCAAGCTAAACATGCCAGGTGAAATAGCAACGTGTCGTATACTGGACAAACGAGGTAAAATAGCAAGGTGTCCCAAACTGGGCACAAGAGGATAAGTAGCCAGGTCTGTACGATAATGATCTTACTGTGTCTGTAGAGGATTTTACATCTCTACTTTTGGAATGTGCCACAGGGTGCATCCCACGCACCATTGGGAAGCCCCGGCGTGCACCGGTACCGTGGTGGACTGAGGAATGCCGAGAGACGATTCGTGCCCGTCGACGCGCCTTCAGAAAATTTGACCGTGACAGTACTACAGCCAATTTGGCCTTCCAAAAAGCCAGAGCGGCTGCACGGCGTACGATACGCGAAGCCAAGAGGGCGTCATGGAAGCTATACGTGAGCACGCTGAACCGCTCCACCACTGCTAGATCTGTATGGTCCCAGATAAAGCGAATATCTGGACGTTCTCGCTCAACGCCACTCGTTGTTTTGCACGTCGGTGGCGATACAATCGATAATCCCCTAGACGTAGCAAACACCATCGCAAGAGCTCTCGCTGACCGAAGTCTGAGCTGCGATCTGAACGCCAGTTTTAGGCAACATAGAGTTCAGTGCGAAGCCTCACCCATCGACTTCACGACACCTGAGAAGTACCCATATAACAAGCCATTCACAATGGCCGAACTCACGTCTAAAATAGTTACACTACGCAGCGTATCCGAGGGACCCGACAGTATCCACAATGAGATGCTGAGACATCTCCCACCAAACGCACTCACAGTAGTTTTGTCATGCTTTAACACTCTTTGGGAGAGAGGTGAGTTTCCGTCTTCTTGGCGAGAATCCACTGTCATTCCCATACTGAAGCCGAACAAGACTGGCTCTGACCCTCTGCACTATCGACCGATCTCCCAAACTTCATGTCTTTGCGAACTGATGAAGAGGTTGGTGAATGCGGGCCTCACGTGGTTCTTGGACGACCAGAACTTCTTCACCAGCGCCAAGTATGGATTTAGAAAGAACAGGTCCACAGTTGATCATCTTCTAACACCCGACACTCTGATTCGTACTAGTTTCAAGGAAAGGCAACATCTGGGAGCAGTGTTTTTCCATATTGAAGGCGCCTATGACACAACATGGAGACACGGCATACTTATGAAACTCTGGGGGTGTGGTGTGCGTGGCGCTATGGGACGCTTCCTGCATAATTTTCCAACCAATCGGACATTCAGCGTCTGGGTAGGAAACACGGTGTCGGAACGGCTGACACAAGTCAACGGAGTGCCCCAGGGAAGTGTCCTCAGTGTTGTCCTGTTCGCGTTGGTTATCAACGACATTGGAGATGACCTGCCCTGCGGTGTCGGTAGGTCGTTTTTTTCGACGATGTCGCACTTTGGTACTCCGCCTCACGTCCATCCTCTATGGAGAGACAGCTGCAGTTCGCTGTATTCCGCTTAGATAACTGGAGTAACATGAACGGCTTCCGCTTCTCTACTCAGAAGACTGTTGGAGTGCATTTCTGTCGCCGCCGCACCTGTCAAAATCCGACAATTCACCTCTATGGAGACCAGATCCCCTTTCAGTCGTCAGCGAAGTTTCTAGGCATTTTATTTGACCCCCGACTCACGTACAAGGACCACCTGACATCGCTGCGGGACACGTGCTGGACAACATTGAATATTATGAAGTGTGTGGCCTGCACTACTTATGGCGCAGACCGGGCTACACTTTTACTCTTGTACCGATCGCTTATTCGCTCGAAACTGGATTATGGCTGCTTTGTCTCTGGCTGTGACAGTGCCTCCAGCAAGCGCATTCTCGACACTGTACATCATTCCGCCTTGCGTATAGCCACAGGAGCATTCCGCACTTCTCCAACAGCAAGTCTTCTGGCAGATGCTAATGATGCACCGCTCGCCCTGAGACGGGATAAACTGGGATTACGGTGTGCCTGTAGGGTGAGACAGTCCCCCATGAATACGGCATACAATGCCCTGTTCGGACACCGTACGCTCGCGCTGTTTCTCGTTACACGTCGGAATGTTCTGCCTCCCTTCTGTGTTTGGTTACGTGAGCTGATGGAAAGGAGCGGTATTCAGGTGCGCAGCATTCGAAGGACGGTATCGCTGCCAGCTCCCCCTTGGGAATTGGTACAGCCGTCAGTGGACACGACACTGTCTGTGACCTCAAAGGACGAACTTATCCCGGAATTGTTTCGGATGAAAGCCCTAGAACACATCGATATCTGCCACACATGTACTGCCACCTATACCGACGGTTCGAAAACTGCTGATGGTGTGGGTTGTGCTTTTATAAGCGGGGCCACGACCAGATCGCTAACGGTGCCTCCTCACGCATCAGATTACACCTCTGAACTCACGGCAATCACGAAGGCCTTGTCCTTCATCGAATTAGGGAACGATGTCGACCACGTCGTATTTTCAGACTCTCTGAGTAGCCTTCGTGCAATACAGACATTTTTCCGCAGGACCCTATCGTGCGAGACGTTTTATTGCGCCAAACTAATCTTAAGCGAAGAAGAAAAAAAACGTAACGTTCTGTTGGATACCCAGGCATATCGGAATAGCCCGGAATGAATTGGCTGACCAATCAGCAAAGCGTGCTGCGCGGAGCGAATACACCCGTGCGCTGCTTTTCCCAGCAGCACACCTGGGCCAGACAATCAATGTGTTCTTCCAGGAAAAGCGGCAACAACTTTGGAACTCAAATTACGAAAGCAAACTGAGAAACATCAAGCCAAGTCTGGGGCGCTGGGAGTCATCTTTCAGAGATTCACGAAAGAAGGAGGTGGTACTCGCCGGGATGCGGATTGGCCACACCTGTGCCACCCACGGTTACCTACTGCGGAATGAGGAGAGACCAATGTGTACCCGTTGTGATATCCCGCTGACAGTGCGACATGTTCTTAACCCGCGCCGTCTTTTCGGTCAGATCCTCACAACCCGTCTCTGGGGGGGGGGGGTTAGTAAACCCACTCTAAAATCCAAACTAAGGATCGCACGAAAACGAAAGAGGTAACATCGCAAAGCGCTCGACGTGTAGGGTCCGGGTCCACCCCAACCCAAAAGTAACGTCACCAGGGGGGGCTAGATTTTCATGACTTTTCACGACTTACATTATGTGGCTCTGGGGATTCATTTTGGGATATATGAAAGAACAAAATTGATTTGGAATTGAGAAAAGGACAGCAAAATCGACCAGGGCCATAATTTTAGTTGCCCCCCCAATGTTTTTGTGAAATTTCCAAATTTTGAGTTTTCAAGTTTTCTTTAATTTTTGCTGTTCCAATGGGTAGAGCAGACCGAGAAACGTTGTTGGAAGTCAACTTGTCCTAACAAAAAATGCTTACTGTAGACAGAATCCTCTATTTGAACTGCAATTGGCAAATATGCAAAATGTATATGTAGTCAAAAACGAAAAAAAAATTCCACTCGTACGTTATATTGCATCCCTAAAGATAAGCAAACGCTGAAAGTTTTATTGAAATATCTGTATCCGTTAAAGCGTGACGACTGGTTGAACGTTTTTGGAGGTGACCTCCCTTGACCTTGACTAACTCGTTGACCCTTGATGGTCTGAATTCAAAATTATGGAACAGGATGCCAAATTGATGTGGAAAAAGGTATGCCAAATTTGTGTGCGCTGCCGCGCGCCGTTCAACTATCCGCGAAAACCCTGAGGGGAGTGTGGGGTCGGTTGGAGACCCCCCGAGACGGGACGGATTAAGGTGTGCCCTCCTTTTTAGCCCAACGAAGACGATACTTTGGAAGAGGTGTCCACAATGACCATGGAAAACATTCTAGGCGATGGGTCATATGTGGTTCTGAGTGGACGACTGTTCGAGTTTCTCTCACAAATACGATTTGCTGTCATCTATCCAGGGCGGTAATCGTATTCCACAATGCATTTTACCCCATGACGTGCCATTCTGACTGATTTTCGCTTGCTTTCACTGTCTGATGATGTGACTTCCATTCCAATGTCGACTGATGATGATACATCCCACCGTTTCACTGACGATGTTATGGGCGCTGCATGACCGACGCAGTCGATGCGCCCTTAATCTCAAATAACTAAGTGACTACATCAAACCAGGCTCGCATAACAATACATTCGACGGCACATGCTCTCAGATAGCTGACACTAAGTACCCCCAAACATATTTCCGACTAGGTTTATATCTATGCCGTACATACCCGCGCATGGAGTATTTTCCCGCGTTGTCAAGATCGGCTCACTGGTTATGGCGATTGAGTGGCCAGAACAATGTCACTTGCTAAGAACGCAACAATTTAAAACGCAAGTTTGCTTTAGGTTTCAAGCATGCCACACTTGTTACGGTTTTAAACATGGAGAAACGCTTGCCCATTTGAACTCACATGTGGCAATTTGGCCAATACCAATGGAGTTTTGTTCCTCTAAAAATCAACTGGAAAGATTCACCGCCAATGCTCAAATAGTAATGCTGAGAAAGGCTGCGTTGTTGAGAACACTGGGGTGGATCCAGGGGGAGGGGGATCTGGAGGGCATGCGCTCCCGCCAATAGAGATGTGGCGCCCCTCCAGAACGCTCGAATGCACGCCTCCCTCGCAGCTCAACGAGTTTTTTTCCAGCTGATGTTGCGACTCAAAATATAAGAAGGCGCCAACTCAGGATAAATGGCACCACTCCAGATCAAAAGTGCCCCCCGCATCAAAATCCTGGACCCGCCCCTGGCTCAGAACATAACAAATATGACATTGACGATACTTTTCGAACAGACATATTTCAGATATCGACCGATCTCTCGACCGACGAGAAGGCAATCGTGCCACAACAGACACTGGAGCAAAACCGAGCAGCATCCGCGTGCACATGACCGCTGGCCGTCTGCGGCAACATATCCATTGATTTGGGAGGCTGGAGGACGAATGGGCTCTTCCAAGGCACAGTGCTGCATGAGCCATTCCAGCAACCTCTGCCGCCAAAGGGGCTCACCGCCCACCCCGCCAGACCTCCTCCAGGCGTCCAGTTCCAGCTCTGGTCAGCGGCACCTCGAGCTGGCGTGCGAGACGCAGACGGGGAGATAATGGCCCGGCCGGCGCTATAAAGATGGCGCTCAACGCGGTCGATGCGCCCGCCCAGGTGCGCCTGTTCCCAGGAGGATAGCCGGCCGGGTCGATGGGCGCCGTCGCCGCCGCTCCCGACGGCGACGGCGACGGCTACGGCGGCGACGGAGGCGGCGGCGCACCGTCCAACAAATTGTCGGCAAACAGACGACTAATGGGCGGCGCGGTGGCCGCCGCATCAGTGTCCATTTACTGAAGGGTGCCGGGAGTCGCCTGTTTGATCACGCGCCCGACGAGAGGAGAGGCGAGAGGAGAGCCGAGAGGAGAGCCGAGAGGAGAGGCGAGAGAAGAGCCGGGAGGAGAGGCGAGAGGGAGAGCCGAGAGGAGAGCCGGGGGAGAGCCGAGAGGAGAGCCGAGAGGAGAGCCGCGGGGAGAGGCGAGATAAGAGCCGAGAGGAGAGGCGAGAGGAGAGCCGAGAGGAGAGCCGAGAGGAGAGCCGAGAGGAGAGGCGAGAGGAGAGCCGAGAGGAGAGGCGAGAGGAGAGCCGAGAGGAGAGCCGAGAGGAGAGGCGAGAGGAGAGCCGAGAGGAGAGCCGAGAGGAGAGCCGAGAGGAGAGCCGAGAGGAGAGCCGCGGGGAGAGGCGAGAGGAGAGCCGAGAGGAGAGCCGAGAGGAGAGCCGAGAGGAGAGCCGAGAGCGAGAGGAGAGCCGAGAGGAGAGCCGAGAGGAGAGCCGAGAGGAGAGGCGAGAGGAGAGCCGAGAGGAGAGCCGAAGGAGGAGAGGCGAGAGGAGAGCCGAGAGGGAGAGGCGAGAGGAGAGCCGAGAGGAGAGGCGAGAGGAGAGCCGAGAGGAGAGGCGAGAGAGAGCCGAGAGGAGAGCCGAGAGGAGAGCCGAGAGGAGAGCCGGGAGGCGAGAGGAGAGAGCCGAGAGGGAGAGGCGAGAGGAGAGCCGAGAGGAGAGCCGAGAGGAGAGCCGAGAGGAGAGGCGAGAGGAGAGCCGAGAGGAGAGGCGAGAGGAGAGCCGCGGGGAGAGGCGAGAGGAGAGCCGAGAGGAGAGCCGAGAGGAGAGCCGAGAGGAGAGCCGAGAGGAGAGCCGAGAGGAGAGCCGAGAGGAGAGGCGAGAGGAGAGCCGAGAGGAGAGGCGAGAGGAGAGCCGAGAGGAGAGCCGAGAGGAGAGGCGAGAGGAGAGGCGAGAGGAGAGCCGCGGGGAGAGGCGAGAGGAGAGCCGAGAGGAGAGGCGAGAGGAGAGCCGAGAGGAGAGCCGAGAGGGGAGGCGAGAGGAGAGCCGAGAGGAGAGGCGAGAGGAGAGCCGCGGGGAGAGGCGAGAGGAGAGCCGAGAGGAGAGCCGCTGGGAGACTGACCTTCTCCGAACGGTGACTGTGCGCCGCGCAACAACCGGCACAAGTCCAACCCCACACTGTGTGCCGCGCAACCATCGGCACAAGTTAACCGCCACAAGCAACCACACTGTGTGCCGCGCAAAAAGCGCCCACCCCCAACCTCGGCACAAGTCCAACCCCACACTGTGTGCCGCGCAACCATCGGCACAAGTCCAACCCCACACTGTGTGCCGCGCAACCATCGGCACAAGTCCAATCCCACACTGTGTGCCGCGCCACAACCGGCACAAGCCACATTCCAATACAAGCGATAGGCTGGAAGTTTGCGATTTGGCCAACATTGCATATCTCGCCGCCAATAACTTACGGCGCAGCGCAAGAAACAACTCTTATGCCTCTGTCATTATACTCTCAGCCGGGGAAGTACGAACGGTTCCAGTAGCGATGCGAAGAGCTACATTGTATATCACACCAAGACGACACTTCACGACGCTTGGTTGTGGCACGTGACCCGCCATAAATCAAACAGTCAATTTTAGAACGCACAAGCTATCGGTACGTAAGAAATAAAGCATATCTATCCGCTCCATACGAACATCTGGAAACAGTACTGAACAATACTGGAAACAGTAACAACACGTGCAGTCTCAAATTCGGTAGTATGAAGTGCGCGTTTTACCCTATGCCACAGTTTCCACAAAACGAGCGTGAGGTAGTTTTCGCTGGCATGCTGATGGAAGGCGCACCTGGCACGTGCAGGTCGATCCCGGCAGCATGGGCTGATGGGTTGATATGTGCGAACTCCTGATACATAAAAGCATCTCGCGGGATTTGGGAGGAAGACACCGACTTTTACACGGACGTAGCCTGAACGCATTTCGGGGGGGGATATCTGTGGTGTTGAATGTTACTATCACGTTGTTTGTTGAAATAATTTCCGAGCCTTTCCTCACCTTCATCTTCCTTGCCTCATTCACCTCAAACTCCGACGAACCGCCCACGGTCTCTTCCTCCGGTACTTCCCTCACGCCAAAACAGTTCATTTGGCATCGTGATTTTTTGTCTTGTGGGTTTCTATGACGATTGGAATGTTCTCGTCGACTCTACTCTGATTTTTCCTGAAACTGTATCAAACTTCAGATATTTTTTAATGAGCTCCCGGCCTCTCCTGTCTAAGCAAGTTCTACCACCAAGGCACCAGCTTTCAATTTCTCGCAGCGTACAATGTTGCAAAATATGTCATAGCCGTCCCGACTCTGAAAGGGTGACAACGGAGCGAGACACCTCGCATTTCCTCGCAGGATGAGAATACGTGGGACAGAGGAGCCATTTGTCTAGTCTGCACGAGAGGGACCAGGGGTGTTGTTTTGTGTCGTGGATGCCATGTGTCGTTTTTGTATTAATTCGGCTCTTCGTAGCGCCCCACCTCACAGGGGCCCCACCGTGGGGCGCCTGTTTCCCGCGAATGGGTGGACGCCGGGCGCCCCAGGAGCTATACGGGGCGGGTAGTGACTTCGCACGGCCGGGAGACTCACCACCCCGACCGTGCTACAGCGCCGCGCACCCCCCGACTCCGGCCAGCACCAGACTGAAGCTGGAAGTTTCGGTCTGAGGCAACAAGCCACTTGACCAGCCAGGTACCCTACAGGCCCGCCCGTCCCTCCGGGATACCGACACCAAGAGGTGTGTTGCTCCCTGATCACCACTTGCACCGTGCGACGGGGACCTCAGCCTCCAGGACTCGGTCGACCGCGGGAGACGGGTCGAAGGGGGCGCGACTGCCCCGATCAAACTGAGCAGACGGCTGGACCAGGGGAAGCAAGCACACCTTATCGAGAGATGAGAGGGTGACGATGATGATTATTGGGGTTTTAGGGTGCGTCAACCCCATTGGGTTATATTGCACCCATAACAAGGTTGCCTAAGTACGCGTTAGAATGTCACATACGAATATCAAGCATCGGTAGCTATCAAGGTACTTGATATAAAATCTGAGGAAGCAGTTTATCAGTCAGGCAGGTGAATATATTACGTCAAATCCTATCTTCTCAAGGAAGCACAAAACCTCTCTATTGTGAATAAATCGGGAATCATCTCCCAATAGGTCCTTCAACTTCAGAGCATTCGCGTCATATCCGAAGTGGCCCGTGCGTTCTTCTGTTTATGCTGGGCACGCCACCAGCACTTGATGCACAGTCAGCGAGGCGTTACACCTAACACATTTCGGCCTGTCGTCCCCGCACACTAAATGCCTATGTGTCGCAAGAGTGTGACCAATTCTGCGACGACAGATGGCTACCTCGTCCCTTCTAGCCTTGCTCAAGGACGAGGGCCACGGGGCCAAGTATGGTTTGATTTGTTTTAATTTGTTCAACTCAACTTGATCCCATCTGCCCTACCACCATCTGATAATATATGATGAGATAATTGGGTAGTAGTCACTGGCAGGAAGTGGGAGAACGCGACGCCTTGGCGCTTGCACTGCACGCCTTGCAGCCCGGTCGGCCAGCTCGTTTCCCCCGATTCCGACATGTGCTGGAATCCAGCGAAGTATTACCTGTTTTCCCATGCGATGCAGCGAAGTAAGGTGCGATAAAATGTCTCGTACAATGACATGTTGCTGGTTAAAACTGCGCAACGCCACAAGACTGCTCAGAGAATCAGTAAAAATAGCATGTAAAATCTCGTCTACCTCGATGCATGCAAGAGTTTTGCTGATGTCCATCAATTATGCAGTGAAGACCGTGGCATTTGGCGGCGGGGTGAAATATCGTGTGGTGGATCCTCTTACGAAAGCAGCGCCCACGCCGGTGTCAGTCCTCGAGCCATCTGTGTAAGTAACGGTGTAGCCATGATATGCTGAAGAAATGTGTTCGAGTGTACGTGATAGTAGCTCCTCTTTTGTCATATCTTGCTTTCTCTCGACAGCGAGGGCGATGTCGATGAAGGGGGCGATAAGCTCCCACGGGGGGTTAGTTGTTTGCCCAAACTACCTGATCCCTTGCATTCTAATTTTCGTTTCTCCCAGGAGCGTTCTCATTCTCACGCAGTAGGGTGTTCCTCTCTTAACAATATCACGAAGGGCCGCGTGTATGTCACGGGAGAACACCGCTGGATATGATGTGTGCGCCCGGAACTGTCGTATTTTGCAGGCGTATCGGAGACCGAGAATTTCACGCCTGATGGACAATGGTGGTTCATGAGCGTCCGTTAGTACGCTGACTGTTGGGGATGTGCGAAATGCTCCGGTAATTATTCTCAACGCAGCGTGGTGTTCTGAATCTAGCATGCGCTTCGTGGTAGCACGCGCACCATCATTATAAAACACGCGTAGTCAAGCTTGGAACGAATGAGATTACGATATAGCAGATGCAGAGTACTTCGGTCAGCACCGTATGGCATACGAGAAACACACTTCAATATAGACATGGCCTTAAAACACTTATCTCGGAGCACTTTTATATGCTCCAGGTATGAAAGACGTTGGTCAAACTCCACTCCTAGAAAACGAACCATTTGTACTGACGGAACGTCTTGTCCGTACAGCTTCAGCTTCATGTCAGGGCAGCTACGTCCACGTCGACAAAAATGAATTGCTACCGTCTTTGCTGTCGAAAACCTAAAACCATTCAGATGTCCCCACTTCTCGAGTCGAGAAACTGTAAGTTGCAGCTGTCGTTCCATGAGAGGAGTTGACGAGCTGCACGACCAGATCGCAAAATCGTCGGGGAGGAGAGAGAAGAGACAGAGAGAGATCGTCCGACTGAAGCGGGAAGTGCTCAAGACACTGCCATGAGGAATTCCTTAACCTGGTGGAGCCAGGCTGATGTTTGATTACCCACGCGCACGCAAAACTGTCAGTCTGTCATAAGAGTTTAAAAAAAAACATGCTCAGATCCACGAATTCCATACTGATGGATCTTCTGCAGGATCCCATGTCTCCAGGCAGTATCGAAAGCGCTCTCAATGTAAAAAACACTGCTCCCAAATGCTTCTTTCTCACAAAAGCCAATCGAAACTCAGTATCCAGCCTTAAAACATGGTCAATCGTACTTCGGTTCTTCCGAAAGCCGCACTGGTCGTTGGTTAAGATATTCCGAGTCTTTAAGTACCAGTTCAGTCGAAGGTTTACCATTTTTTTCCATCAATTTACACAATGATGATGTGAGAGATACAGGACGATGATGGGCTGGGTCATCGCCACTTTTGCTAGGCTTCAATAGTGGTATGACGATTGCTTTTCGCCACGCTGGTGGAAAATATCCCACATCCCAAATTCTATTATAAATTGCGAGTAGAGTATACCTTGCAGATGTTGGTAAATGCTTGAACATTTCGTTGTGCACTCCGTCCGGTCCCTCACATACATTTCTCAAACCGCCGATCGCAGTCTAATTCAGCTTGGGTAAACGGCAAGTTGTAAACAAGTTGTTCATGCGTGGTAAAACATATCTCCCTCTGACTACGGTTACAGTGTTGTAGAAATTCTGGATCTGTGTGTTTACTTCGCCTTGCAAAAACATCAGCAATATGGGTGGCTACTTTGCCTGGATCGGCTATGATGTTGCCTCCAACGTTCAGTACCGGCAGGGGTACTGACGAGAATTGCCCAGAAATCTTCTTAATACGCGCCCATACTTCGGAAGTCGGTGTGGTTCGGCACAGCTGTCCTATGTAGGATCTCCATGATGCACGCTTCGCCGCCCGAATGGTGCGCCGAGCTAGTGCCTTGGCCCTTCTGAATACTATCAGGTTTTCTGTTGAGCTGTGACGAACGAATGCCCTGAAGGCACATCTACGAGCTCCAATTGCTAGGTGGCATTCCGGAGTCCACCATGGGACCGGAGTACGGCGGGGAGTACCGGAGGTCTTTGGTATGGAAGTGGCGACGGAGTCGATTATTATTGAGGCCAAAGCCTCTATGAGACATGAGAGGGCTTGGTGTTGCAGGGTTGGATGGAGAACATAACCAGGGGCGCTGGCAACGAACGGCCAATGGGATGAGGAGATAAAGGATGCACAGCTAGGGTCCGCGTGCCCGCCAAGCACGTCACTAGCCAGAGGTGGTGCCCTTGTGGGACAAGGGTCCGCGGGCTGGTCTAGCACGTCGCCAGCGGAAGATGGCGCCTTTGCGGGACCTGCGACTTGACAATACGCCAAACTTCGGATTGTAACGAAAGAGTGGCCTGTGGGGAGTATATCTGCATTGGTCCCGTGTTCCTAGACCAGTTATGCAAACAGTTACAGAGAGCGCAGCATTTAGCAACTTTACCTTTTGACATCTGGAGGTCAAACCCTACGGTGACGAAAAACGGGACTATGGCTCGTCTAGCGTGGTGGTGTAGAATATCGCGGATAAGCCCAATATAAATCGGGTGTGGCGCTAAATCTCATCCTGATATGAATATATGCTAAGTATCTAATCCATGCTAGACGTCCAGTCTAGATTACCCATACTTAGACTCTAGTCATTGGTACATTAGTAGTTCCTGCTCATCATTATGTCAGTAGTTCTTGTCCATTATCATATCAGTGGTCCCTGTTCACCAGTACACCAGTACTCTGCTTACTTGTACACTAGTACGCTGCTTATTAGTGCATCAGTACTTTGTTCAACTGTACATCGGGCAGCGATAAAATACGAGGGAACTTAAAATACTCTGGGAGACAGAACTGCACGATGTACAAGAAACACGGCATAACACACTAAAATGCTTAGCGACTCATCAGCATCAAGCTGCAGCCCTGCAACAAGATGAAGTTGGCTTGTTAGTTCTGCCTCGAAACAGCTCTATCTCATGTTTCCTACTAATGGGGAGTAATATGCAGCACGGACAGCGTGGTCGGCCGAGGTACTTGCGTGACGTCCCGTGCCGTAAAATTCTGCTGGTACACGTCAATAATTCGCATCCCACTTCCATATACACTCGGTTAATGACACCCAATTAATTCTGCACAATGATGCATCAGGAATCGTGTATTTACTCTCAGCGAAAGACACCATGAAGACCCTCGCATTGCACACCTAGAAAAAGCCCAAAGTATGTACCGACATCATTGTACGCATGTCCACAGGAGTCGCCGCGGCCCGCCATGGTTCCCACGTCCAACATACATTGGAAAGACTCGTGGTGCCACTCACACCGGCCTGGGGTGTCACATCGACCCGGAGTGTCACCCACATCAGCCTGCAGTGTCAACCGTAGACGACAGCGACGCACGTCCTGCAGATAACAGCCGTTGAAAGCACTTGTGTCAGTCGATAACGCTCATAACGGGCCCGAGTCAGATGTCGCTTCCCGCCTCCGCTTCCGTCTACTATCACCAGATCTCAATTCAGGACATCAGGACAACAGAAAACCAGGCTCAGCTCTCGTCTTCGGTTCCAAATCCAGCTTCCAGTCCCTCTTTTTGCCAATTGTTCCATGCCCGATCTCAGGCTCGTCTCCGTTTCCATCTCTCGTCACCAGTTTCACCTCCAGTCTCCGGCGCGGACGGTCAGTGCACATGCGATGGGACACCTCCGGCACCGCTGGCCAGCGCCTCAGCCAATGCGACCGTCTGGCCACCACAGCAGGCCACAGCTGGCTCCAGGACCGCTGGGGCCACCACAGCAGGCCACAGCTGGCTCCAGGACCGCTGGGGCCACCACAGCAGGCCACAGCCGGCTCCAGGACCGCTGGGGCCACCACAGCAGGCCACAGCAGGCTCCAGGACCGCTGGGCCCACCAACAGCCACAGCTGGCTCCAGGACCGCTAGGGCCACCACAGCAGGCCACAGCAGGCTCCAGGACCGCTGGGCCCACCACAGCAGGCCACAGCAGGCTCCAGGACCGCTGGGCCCACCACAGCAGGCCACAGCTGGCTCCAGGACCGCTGGGCCCACCACAGCAGGCCACAGCTGGCTCCAGGACCGCTGGGGCCACCACAGCAGGCCACAGCAGGCTCCAGGACCGCTGGGCCCACCACAGCAGGCCACAGCCGGCTCCAGGACCGCTGGGCCCACCACAGCAGGCCACAGCTGGCTCCAGGACCGCTGGGCCCACCACAGCAGGCCACAGCTGGCTCCAGGACCGCTGGGCCCACCACAGCAGGCTCCAGGGCAGCTGGGCCCACCACAGCAGGCCACAGCAGGCTCCAGGACCGCTGGGCCCACCACAGCAGGCCACAGCAGGCTCCAGGACCGCTGGGCCCACCACAGCAGGCCACACAGGCTCCAGGGCAGCTGGGCCCACCACAGCAGGCCACAGCAGGCTCCAGGACCGCTGGGCCCACCACAGCAGGCCACAGCAGGCTCCAGGACCGCTGGGCCCACCACAGCAGGCCACAGCAAGCTCCAGGACCGCTGGGGCCACCACAGCAGGCCACAGCTGGCTCAGGCAGGCCACACAGGTCCAGGACCACTGGGGCCACCACAGCAGGCCACAGCAGGCTCCAGGACCGCTGGGGCCACCACAGCAGGCCACAGCAGGCTCCAGGACCGCTGGGGCCGCCACAGCAGACCTCTAGCGCTGTTGTTCACAGCTGCCGAGTTTGCGGTGTGACGCGCTCCTCTGGCGGAACTGCTCGGCAGCAGGCGCGCAGAGAGTGGCAGTATGAAGGACGCTGCGGTGGGGTGGTGAAGATCATAACGTATGGCGGTGTGGTGGGGATTGCGGAGATCGGTCAGTGCAGATCTCTGTGATGGGGATGGTGAAGATCATATAGTGTAGAACGCCGTGGTGGGGATGGTGAAGATCACATAGTGTAGGATGCTGTGACGAGGACGGTGCAGATCAAACAGTGTAGGACGCTGTGGTGGGGACGGTGCAGATCAGACAGTGTGGGACGCTGTGGAGGGGACGGTGAGATCAGAAGTATGAGCTGTGGGGGGACGGTGCAGATCAGACAGTGTGGGACGCTGTGGTGGGGACGGTGCAGATCAGGCAGTGTGGGACGCTGTGGAGGGGACGGTGCAGATCAGCAGTGCGGGACGCTGTGGAGAGGACGGTGGCAGTGTAGGACGCTGTGGAGGGGACGGTGCAGATCAGGCAGTGTGGGACGCTGTGGAGAGGACGGTGCAGATCAGGCAGTGTAGGACGCTGTGGTGGGGACGGTGCAGATCAGGCAGTGTGGGACGCTGTGGAGGGGACGGTGCAGATCAGGCAGTGTAGGACGCTGTGGAGGGGACGGTGCAGATCAGACAGTGTGGGACGCTGTGGAGAGGAGGGTGCAGATCAGGCAGTGTAGGACGCTGTGGTGGGGACGGTGCAGATCAGACAGTGTAGGACGCTGTGGAGAGGACGGTGCAGATCAGGCAGTGTGGGACGCAGTGGAGGGGACGGTGCAGATGAGGCAGTGTAGTACGCTGTGGTGGCACAGTTCATGAACGGCTGCATCTTCCCTGATAACCTGTTTGGTGAGGTGTACCAAAGAGCCCGCCAGGCTATCTGTTCAGGTACAGCCATATCGTCGGGAGGTGGGCAAGGTGGGCGATGCGTCTAATTCGGAGCCTGCCAGAATAATGGGGGACTTCTATCTGTAAGGGGCAGCACCAGCATTCTGGCCGACCTGGAACGAGTGCAGGGGTGCACGTGCCCCCACGGGCACAGTGGATGCCCCACAAATAGCTGCATATCTAAGGCTGATACCCTATGAACAAGAGGCACATAGTTCGGCACAGCATTCAGGAGAGGAACACATCTGAAGTACGGGGTACAGGTTCAACAGCCTGCACGATACTGCACAGGCGACCAAAGTAAGTGATATGCCGCACTGGAATTAGGCTGAAAGGCATCCGAAACAGGCAGCACGAAAACACAGCCTTCAATTAAAAATATAATATTCACATATTTCTGAGCATAACCATAGTGACTATAACCCGCTTGCTTCGCCACCATTTAATTGTCCAATGCACTTAACAATTTATGCATACAAACGGCACAGCCAAACAAGCATTGTCGCTTGTCACATGCGAGAGAACATTTCCATGCCCAATATGGGGTAGATTCGAGTGAGAAAAAAAAACTGTGGGGAAGATGTGCACAGCACATACATTCCCCACACTGATAAAGAGCCCTGTGCGAAACCTGTCACGCTCCCAGTGATAACTAAAACAGTAGATGTATTCAGGGTGGTCACAGTAGACCTATATACATGGCATACTCCGCAGAGACTCCGACTATGATATTCACTTGACCCCACACTTTGTGACATCCACGCAAACCCAGCACCTCACACTTCACCACTGGTTCATCCACATGAGCAGTAAAAAAATGTGTTGATTTTGGGTTCTATGTCGCAATAAAGCCACGCACCAGGGCAATGAGGACCTCGGGGACGATGCACACCATTGAGGACCAAAGACTCCCCACTGGGAGAGGCCACTTCCCAGAGAGAGGCCTGTGGCTGCTGGAGCGCCTCTACGGCGGTAGTGCCACTTCTGTCGGGAGCGGAGCGCCTCGCCTGAGAGCAGAGCTGGCTTTGTGCGAGCGCGGCGTTCGTCACACCACCTGTATCTCGCCGCTGCACTGGCGGCAGCAGGTTAGCGTCAGATGCTCCGCGCGAGACTGCGGGTGGAAGCGCTCCAGCATGCCGCGGTCTTTGCAGGCGGCCCGCCCCGCACTGAACTTGTAGCACGCCGCCGACGCCAGCAGCTGGCGAGAGCACAGACGGGATGTGTTAGTACAGGCTACAGACAGGCCGTGTCAGAACAGGACACAACCGGGACACATGAGGGCTATTGCCGGTACAGGATACAGACAGATGGTGTCAGTACAGGATACATACGGGACACAGGAGTGTTGTTCCACTATAAATTGCCGTACCATCGTACCATCGCCACTCGCAACCAGTCCAGCTAATTGGCGTCCCGTTACCACACTACCACCATGACAAAAGCTGTAGACGGACTCCGACGTCTACATGTGATAGTGATCCGGAAATACGTTAAAAGTAACTGAAACTAGGAGTATCACTGCTGAGACCAAATCATGATTTTTCCGCTCTTATTTTGTCGTTTTCAATCGTTCATTCGCGTTGTATTACTTATGAAGTATGAGTCAAAAAGACCTAGTGACGCCATGAGGGTAATTTTTCACCTAGGGTTCTCTATAGCGGCTGCAGGGACGACTTCCGTGCATTCGTCTTTCGGTGCCTGCATTCTCCCTCGAAAACACCACACTCCTTCCCGGAAGGGAACTCACCCATTCGAGCGACCACAAACTAAACCCAACACACCCAACCAATCAGTGGACGAGCAGCCTAGGGGTAAGTTGCTCGTCTCACAATCGAACGGTTGTGGGTTCGAGTCTCACCTGTCGCTGCTCTTCGCCTGCGACCAATCAGCGTGAGAGATTGGCGACGCTACACGACTCAACGGTCGATGTGTCATAAAACCAATAACCAACACCCCCAACCAACCAACCAGAGTGACAGAGGACCGTCACCTTCTCGGCCGCCGACTCTGCCGGACTGAGTAACGACTCGGCCGGGGCCGCAGCCGGGACCACGGCCGGCGGCCGACCCAGCAGCCGCTCGTGCAGCGCGCCGCTCAGCGTCTCCACCCGTCCGGCCAGCTGCACAGAGTCCACCTCGCCGGCGGGGCTCCTCTGCGTCGGCCGGGGATCATATGTGTCCCTCAGGGTCGCCAGCGTCCTGCCAGGGCCAAGTGAGGTCAACAGCTGCACAGAGTCCACCTCACCGGCAGGGCTCCTCTGCGTCGGCCGGGGGTCATATGTGTCCCTCAGGGTCGCCAGCGTCCTGCCAGGGCCAAGTGAGGTCAACAGCTGCACAGAGTCCACCTGGTTCGCAGGCAGCGTCCTGCCGGGTCAAGTGGCACAGAAGGCGGGGCTCCTCTGCGTCGGCCGGGGATCATATGTGTCCCTCAGGGACGCCAGCGTCCTGCCAGGGCCAAGTGAGGTCAACAGCTGCACAGAGTCCACCTCACCGGCGGGGCTCCTCTGCGTCGGCCGGGGGTCATATGTGTCCCTCAGGGACGCCAGCGTCCTGCCCGTGAGTTCAACACGTGTGCGTCAGATCAGAGCAAGTCAGAACATTAAGATGCGGTGTCAGATCAAAGCAGGTCAGGTTAGAGTCAGAGTCACAGCGTGCGCACTGCCGAAGTCAGCACTCGCCACGTGCTTACGGATGCTCTGTGTGTCGGGGATACTCTGCGACGGGGAGGTGGTCGACGGTGTGGGGCTTTCAGGACGCTACACATGGTCTCAGTCAAGGCCACAGAGGCAGAACCGCGGTCGTTCTGTGACAATCGACATGCCAGAATGCTCATATTCGCACCCACACAATGCTACCATCTTGTGATACCATTTTATCGAAATGACCACAGGATCTCCACGTGACATCACTAAACCACCAGACCACCAGACCGGCAGACCGGCAGACCGGCAGACAGACCTGACAGCAGTCTCCAGCTGGAGAGCCATTTGCCTGCGCTCCCGGAGCAGTGCTCGCAGCGCCGTCTCTGCCTGCCGGCATCTGCGACTGAACACCGCCTTCCAGCCAACCATCTCGTCCACCATCAGGCTGAGGTCAGATCAGAGCGGGTCAGGTCAGAGCCTGCGACTAAACACCACCTTCCAGCCAACCATCTTGTCCACCATCAGACTGTGGTGAGACCAGAGCGGGTCAGGTCAGAGCCTGCGACTGAACACCGCCAACCATCTCGTTCACCATCAGACTGTGGTCAGATCAGAGCGGGTCAGGTCAGAGCCTACGACTGAACATCGCCTTCCAGCCGGCCATTTCTCTCACCATCAGACTGGCCAGTTATGGTCGGCTGAGTTCCAGTCAGAACCGGGTACCAGCTCAGGCCTGAGCTTCAAGCAAGACTATTGATTGATTATTTGGGGTTAAGGGCGCGCCGACTACGAGGTCATTTAGTGCCCATTTAAAGAAAGACTAAGCAATTCTACAAGCTGCAGTCATTTATACAGCACGCCCAACGACCCAGGCACCTAGACTGTACATACTGCACCAACCAGCCCGCCCGAGTCCACAAATAGACTACACGCATTCTTGACATACTTTATTGGGCTTATTTCAATGCACTCCTTAAGCCAAAACACTCCGACACATTGGGTTGATTTGGCCAAAACCTGATGAAAAACGCCAGTGGGGATGCCGAAGCTCCTCCCCCTGCGCGGCTTTGTCACGTCTGAAGGCGGACGGCTGTGTACAACAGCGGTGACATCTAGCCCGGCTCGCTGGAAGCGAGCGCAATGCTCCACACAACACACATCACTGGAAAGCTGGTCATGTGTCCCCTACGAATACGACACGCTAATCAAAATCGTCTTGCTTGCTTCACAAACTTGCGCGTTCTTGCCACACATACTTTGAGAACCCGGACAATGGCTAGACACCGGAAACTAGACGCCAACAAAGGTGACGCACATGCATTGGATCATGGATGACAGTATACGTTGCGGTGCTCTCTGACGGCTCTAACCTCCATGGATGACGTGGCCGCTCGGGCCGGCCGGCCGCCGGGCTCCAGCTACCCACCTGCTGGCCATGAACTTGGAGCGCCACACGTCGCACTGGATGGCCAGGCTGTCGCGGCCGTCGCCCTCGTCGGCGGCGGCCGCAGAGAACGAGCGCACCAGCTTGGCCAGGCGCGCCCTGTCCTCGGTCAGCAGGCTGAGACGCGAGCCCATGTCCTCGCCGAGCGACGCTACCAGCAGCTGCTTCAGCTCACAGGTGACCTGAGTCAAACGTCGGTGGGTCATAAGACTCACCGGCTGGCTGATCACTCAGACGGCGACCGAACAGATCAGTGGGTCGCCAAGGGCCACCAATTTTGCGTCACTGGTGGACATTTGGTTATAGGTCAAGTAGTGAGTGACCAAAAAGTTAAAGATCAGATACAGAGTGACTGGGGAGCCACAGTTCAGGCATAGTGTTAACTTCCTTGGTGCAAATTCCTGGTCAGCATCACAGTTTTCGAACTTCAATCATGAAACAAACACGAACTTGTGCTTCAATATAACTTACATGCAGGCTGCAGCCATTGCCAAACATCGAGCTACTGAACACAATTTCTGCCCACCATTTTGGGTGACTTTCCAGGTTAGATCAAATAGGTCAATGTATGGTTGTGGTCACCTGGACAGCACCAGTTTTCTGACTTCAATCTTATGGTAGCTTATCGGACTCCCTATGGTAGCTTTTTACTGTGCTTTTAACCTTTTCTCATACCTCCTGTAATTAATTCATGATCAATACTGCAACATAGATATAAACAGTGATAAATGGCCTGCGATATATCGCCTACCTGTGCCATACTGTGAGGCTAACCTTTAAGTGGACCTCCTATAGTTCGCTGATGATCAATACAGCAATACAGGTCTACACCGTGATATACCGCGAGGCTTAACTTTTAACTGTACACCCTACAGTTCGTTAATGATCGATGCTGCAGTGTAGGTCTAAACCGTGATATACTGCGTAGCTTAACCTTTAACCGGACTAGACCTCCTATAGTTCGTTGATGATCAAATCTGCAATAGGAGTCTGAACGATGATATACCACAAGGCTTAGCCTTTAACTGTACCTCCTACAGTCCGTTCGTGATCAATGCTACAACATAGGTCTAAAAACGAATTTGGAACTATTGGGTATTCTAATTTCATCCTACATTTACGCCACGACCGTCAGTAACTGGAACTGCACTTTTCGGACGAGCTGCACTAACACATATGGGAATTTATAGCATCCGACAATTATAGGAAGACATGTCATATGCCAAACTGATATCACCAAAAAGTTAGAAGTCAAGTCAGAAAAAGGCATGGTGGCAGTCAGATTGACACCTCCAAAACTGTGAATGGTAAACAATAGGCCTATGCAATTTCACGCCATATGTGTATGCCCAAATACCCCAATACAACACAATAGTTGAATATATGCATATTCGCACTGATGTGCACTCCTTCGCTACCAGTTCTTAGTCAACCAGGGCAACACTTGTTGGTATAACCAACCTGTATTCCATGCTGTCTCCACCTACTTGACACATCCATACTTCCCCACCTTATCCTGAACACGTCAGCGTAAAACAACCACGGTCATGGGCGTAAAACAACCACAATTTTTGTTCGTAGTTCTACGTCAATCAGCAGCACCAGTGCGCTAGCACAGCACCAGTCGCTACAAGCACCAGTCTGTCCGTCCTCCACCCACCTCCATAGCGATACCGAGCTGGTCGTGCAGCTGCTCCTTCTCCTGCCGCAGCCGCAGCAGCTCGTCCTCGTCGCCGACCTTGACGTCCTCGTTGCCGTCGGTCCCGTCGGCCCCGTCGGCTGGCGGCCGGACGGTGCAGCCCCGGCCGGCCGCGGCAGCCGACGCCAGCGGAGCCACACATGCCGGGTACGGCTCGTGCGGCACGAAGCGGGCCTGCTGGCGCGGGGCCGCCGGCCGCCGGTCCAGCTGTCGCCACAGGTCACCGGTCATGACATGTGGACATACGGCCGCCGGTCCAGCTGCCGCCACAGGTCACCGGTCATGACACGCGGCCGCCGGTCCAGCTGCCGCCACAGGTCACCGGTCACGACACACGGCCACCAGTCAGGTGTCTTCTGTCAGCTGCGCATATGCGACTACCGGCCGGGGGAAGAAGTGGCATGGGGAGGAACAGAGCATACTAGATCAGAGCATTCCAGACTGTGTCTGGCCTACACAGATAACAAGTGCAACTTTGGATTCTTGTGCGACACATTCACTTGCTAGCGGACATAGCATCGCCAACCTCTCACACCAATTGGTTGCCAGTGAACTCGATAATGCTGTTGTGGGATTTGAACCCACGACCTTACGACCAAGAGCCCGTCGCCCGACCAGACCAGCCTAGCCTACGCACATGTCTCACAAAACATAGCATGTTTGAGGGTTGAAAGAGCTACTGGGGATAACAATGGAGGCGGTGTCTTCCCTCGCGGGCACATCCCAGCCTTTCGCCACCGATCTGCTCTACCCTGCCCGGCGGGTCTGTCCTGCCCCGCAGAGTGGAGTGGCAGAGTGGGTTACCTCCTGCTTGACGGTCGGCACCAGACGGAAGATGGGCTTGTCGGCGCCCGAGGCCAGCTCGAGGTCGCCGAGTATGTCGGATAGCGAGCAGCCCTGGCTGCGGCGCGCCGTGATCATCTTCAGCATCTGCTTCTCGGGCAGCTCTGGCAGGTGACGTGTCGAGGCCTTCTCGGCGCGGCGGCTGCCAACGCTCGCGGATGGAACACCCACAGACTGCATACTTCACAACTGCTGCAGTGACAGTCTGAAAAATGAAAATGCACCTCTTAGTGAGTTAGGTATTCATCTAGGCAAAGTGCACACAATATCCACAACACAATGCATTTTGACTTACACTTCGTTATTCACTCAGGCTGTTGAGAACCATGCATTTTATAATATTCCTTATGCCAGAATATCCTCAATCTTGATGTAATGGTGCTGTTGTGTATTGAGACACCTGGTAATGCTATGTAGTGGTACATCTGGTGAAGGCTCAGATAGGGAAAATTAAGTGTTAGCTTTATTTCCCCTACTGCCAGACTTACTACATGTCACATTTGGCACTTGCCACTAAGTTTGCTGTGGCCAAGCATTAGCATAGAAAAATACCTGACCACAAAACAACAATGTCCTTGGCAACAACACTGGTCGGCCAATCCAAGACTTCATCCCAATCATGCTGTACTGTCCACATTGGGAAAGACTGGCATACCACCCAGTTCTGCCCCATGTAGATGCACTGCCCACACCTGACATGGTGGATGATGCCGGTGGGAAAGGAGCAAGTGCTGCCCTATCATCACATGAAAGCAGCCAAGCACTGGAGAGAGCACACTCATAGGCTCCCACCTCTCACTGTTGGCTACTACTATGTGCACATCCAAAATCAGCTTGGGCTCCACACCAAGAGGTGGGACAAGACAGGTCAGGTCATCAAGGTCTGGCAGCCAAAGGTCACCATACTTCGATGTCCCAAGTATATTGGCCATTCCATGTTGATTGGTGAATGTTACATCACATTTGGTTCAGTACTTTTGGAGTATGGAAGTGGTAAATAGCCTCAAATTTATTTTGTGTATTTTGATGACCTTGATCTAAGGCCAAGGCCACCATATCTAAAGATCCACACATAGTGATCATGTCAAGTCAATTGGCAAATGTTTCAAGAAATTTTATTTGGTTGCTTTGGAGCATGGGCTTCATAAAGTCATAAAAGTCCAAAGTCATCAGTTCATAAAAACGGTTTTGTGCTTTTTGGTCACCTTGGCCAGAAGCCAATGCCACCATATTCAAAAGTCCAAACCATATCCACCATATCACATTGATTGGTGGAAGTTTCATGAAATTTGGTCCAGTAGTTCAGGACCATGGGCACCACAACAATTGAAAATAAAGAGGCACTTATTTTTCGACCTTATGCCAAGGCCAAGGTCACCATATTGTAAAGTCTCAAGTAAATAGACTATGCTGCAGTGATTGATGAAGGTTTCATTTCATCAACTTTCTCGAAACCGCTTCAAAATGACTGCTCTAAATTTAAGGGTTCATGTATCAGCTTTACGTAACGGTGTCACCATATTCAAATGTCTCAAGTAAATCGACCCCAATGCATCGATTGCTGAAGGTATGATGAAATTCGGTTCGATGAGCATAGGTACGGCAACAACCCACGGCAACAGAATAGACCAACGAATGAGAAAACGTACGCGCCCTTATTCTACCTCACCTTAGGAAGAATGCAGACTACGACCCTATCAAATCACACGCAGATGAATACCTTCCAAGACAAACCAGAGTAAATCCAACGCGAATTTCGCAAGCCACTGTCACATATGTCTCACACACGTAAGTATGTGTGGTGTTGTACGGAACATATACAAATTACAAAAACAGGAAGATCTTTTCTTTAAACTTAAGAAAATAAAGAAGTCATTTTAAAAACTTATAGTATTTATAAATAAAAATGCATTAAACTACATCAGAGCGAAAATATTTAAAGGGCCCAGGTAATGTATTGCCATAAATATTTCCGACTTTGCAACATGCCAGGTTGTTGCCAAGCAACACCTTCAAACCAAGCGACGTATTGCTTTTAGATTGGTTAAGAAACATTTGAAATCCAGGTGTGTATAAATATCGGAATATGTAATGTTTATGTTGCTGACTTTATGTAGGGCATGCGTGGACACAGAACAGTGTGAATTCATGTTTGGCATTTGGTCCCGACCGCCGTGTTGTGTTAGATTCGATATGATACCTATGAATATTGATGTTTGAATAAATATTGGCAGCTTGGTTCACCGCGTCGGTGTTGATGTGTGATGTTGATCCACCTATGTAGGTGGGTAAGTGGGTGCCTATCAACCTACATATCTATTTATGCCTACCTAGGTCTTACCTAACTAGATAGGTAGGGCTTTGTGGGCAGTTGCATACTAGCTTGGTGGATGTGTCAGGTAGGTAGATGGGTAGCTACCTGTATACCTACCTACATATCATGATCAAGGTGGGGCCTGGCTAGTTCCATCCAAAGCTTCATCCATCCGAAGCAAACAAGCAGGTCAATATCTATGACCTGAAAAAAACAAGGATAAATTATGACCTGAGGTCTGATGTGGAATTTCAAGACAAGAATGTAGCAACACATTTCTGGACATGATTGGGTAAATTTGCCATAAAAGGTGTTGGGAATTTGTGATTTTTTTTGGGGGGAATACAATGTTTATGAACATGATTCAGAAGATGCCACCACTTGTATTCTCTGGAAATGCTTTTCAATTTCAATGATGATGTCATAGTCACTTTAGTATGATGTGATGACTTCATAGGTGCAGCACTAAGGCTTTAATTGGCTAATGTTGCAAGTGGTTCACATACCTAAAATATCTAAAATAAAAAAAATACCTCAAAATTCCAAAAACACCTTATGACAAAAATACCCATGATTGTGGTGATAATTCCTACACAGGAATTGTCTGCCATTTTCCATTAACAGAAACATAGATCCTTGAGCTTCTGTGAATGTTTTGCACCCCTAGAGGATCCTGCCATCACATGGTTGACTGCAGGAATCATCAATTTTATGGTAGACATTTAAGACACAGTAAAAGACCATGCAAATCATAAGGTAGTTCAATTGATGTAAATTCTTAGTGACAAACCACTGCAGGATATGCACCCAGGCAGTACTGAAACATGTATATGCTGTAAGAAATAAAATTATATGTGACAAAGTAATTGTATGATGCCAGAATAATCATTTTGTCACATGCAGTGGCAAAATGATGCCATTTTGCTTGTAGGACTGATTTATGCAGTGTATGTAAGCTTAAGATCATGGCCACAAGTCGAAACATTGAACATATATATTAAACAGTGTATATCACATTTTGTTCTGCAAAACAAAGGTTGACAATTATATTTTAACAATCAAATCTGCATTGATCCAATGAAACATGATACCTTAAAGGTTGTACACCAACATTTAACCTACCCTAGGGGTCATTTTACACCTCTCAGTTTTACCACATATAGTGAGTGTAATGAAAAGCTTAGTGGTGAGTGAAGATGCTGAAATTTGGCACACCTCTCTTCCACATCAATTTCACATGTGTGAAGATTATGAGGTCAGGTCATCAACACTGTGATGTGATTGTGGTTTTAGGGTGCTAATGATCAACCATGGTGATCATTTAGCACCCAGTCATCAGCACTAAATGACCAATGCAGTTGGTGGACCCTAAAGCCAAAATAGCTAATGAGGTTAGGTCATCTACAGTCAACAAGATAGTCACGGTCAAGTGAGGTTGCCTGTAAAAAGTTGAACCAATTGCCCCACTTTAGCAGATGCATATATTTGAATGAAACTTTCTGTGTTTTTTTTTGGGTTGCAACAAAATGCACCAGAGGATTGTTTGAATTTTTAGTTCTTGATAACATAATGGCTGCATATTGCCCATTGAGCCTAAATTGAAGATTCAGGATGAAGTAAGCACTTATTTTTTTCAGTTCAGTTCAGTGATGTATTTTAGGGTACATCACTGAACTGCTTGTACTCAATTTATGCAAATGATTGGTGTTGCTAAAGTAATTAGCTTCATTGGAAGAATTTCTAGTCAGTGCTTATCCAACCGGCACCATAGCAGTCCAGTCTTCAGTAATGTGGTTATTTCATTATGCCACGTGGCCTGGAGGTCCTGAGGTCAATCAATTTCGAGCTAATGTTAGTCCGACGGCTGGTGCAGCACAAGTATTTTTATGCTTCATACACAGAACATTAACCCACTCAATCTCAGGGGTTTTCAACCACCCCCTCAGGGTTTTTTTTGCGTGAACGAACAGCGCGTGGTAGACACCAACATTTGACATACCTTTTCCCACATGAATTTGGTGGGCGCTGTATGACCGAAGCAGTTGATGCGCCCATAAGCCCAAATAACCAACCAACCCACATGAATTTGGCATGCTTTTTGAAAATTTTGAAGTCCGGTCATCTAGGGTCGGCAAGTTGATCAAGTTCAAGTGAGGTCACCACCAAAATAGTTCAACCAGTCATCACGCTTTAATGGATACAGATATTTTACTGAAACTTTCAGAGTTTGCTTTTCTTTAGGGATGCAACAAAACCTACAGGAGGAATTTTTCCTTTTTTTCTTCAGTTTTTGACTACATATAAATTTTGCATATTTGCCTATTAGAGTTCAAATCAAAGATTCTGGCTAAAGTAAGCATTTGTATCAGAGCAAGTTGACTTCCAACAACGTTTCTTGGTCTGCTCTACCTGTTATAAAAAGGAAAATGAAAGAAAACTTGAAAGCTCAAAATTTTGAAGTAAAAAAAAATAATTTTTTGGGGCCAAAAATTGCAGGGCCCTGGTTGATTTCGCTGTCGTTTTCTGATTCCATATATTTTCTCAAATATTTCCCAAAATGAAATCCACAGAGCCAAAACATAATGTAAGTTGTGAAAAGTTTAAAAATCTAACCCTCAAAGTGATGTCGCTTTTGGGGAGATTGTTTGGGGGGCTGGATCCGGGCCCTACTCATTAAGCGCTTTGTGATGACACATCTTTGTTTTCATGCGACACTTAGTTTGGATTTTAGAGGGGGTTACTATCCTCTTCCCGAGATAGGGTGTGAGGATCTGACCAGAGATGGCACGGGTTAAGACTGTGGGACAAAGTGTCGTTTCTCAGTTTAGCTCTTATGCCAATTTGACAATTCAGCATGCTACATTTATGTTCAACATATGCACACCTCATCTGACAGGTCGTTTTTCCCACTAATTTCAGCTTGGTTGGATTGTTTTTCAATGGAATATGACGAAATTGGCAGATGCAGTTTCACGCATTGGCTCCTCTAATAGATGGCACATTTCTTTGAAATTCCGGTGCTGTTACAAAGATTGTATGGATTACGCCCATGTCTTCAGGGCTGTTAGGAGAACGCAGGTGTCGTCGACATGTTTCTTATCACAATATGGCATCAGGTCATGTGCGTGCAACACGCGATCTCCATACACTGTTACCATCGCTCGTCTAGCGTCCGTAATATATGCTGGTCCTCCATCCCCAAGATGGTTATGGTTTCTGTGTATCATTTTGGTAATCAGTGCAAAATGTATGTAATATTTAACAGGGAGACTGCTTGGTCATAGCAGCTATGCTAGATGATGCATATTGTGTATGCATAGTGTCACTTGAATATTGCTGACAAGTGAGCTTTCGTGAGTGGTGGTGAATTTATATTCTAAAACCTGTTACATGCTGACCTTTCTCCAGGTGCTGGCTTCGTTATCTGATATGACATGTGCTGAAGACTCGGTATACCTCAATCTATACAACTTTGATTTGCCACAACATGAAGACTCTCCATTCATAATAACTAGCCCAAGATCTTTAAGGGCTTGTTATGAGTTTGGAATCAAGGTTTGTTTCCATTGTATTAAGGTGTTTGTAATGAAAACTATTGTATAAGCTGCTAGCAACCAGCTGATTCATGAATTGCAGGTTAAATGTGATATATAAGACATTTGATTGTACTCCCATGTTCCTATCACTGTGTGTTAAACTGCCCTGTCACCTCCGAATTTTAGCTTCAGGATTATTCATGCTAAGAGTATATACTGCATTATTAATGAACTCACAGACAGATCCAAGAAGATGTTTCATAATACTGCCATGCATTTTCACCAGTCATAATCACGAAATGCTATCACGACTGTTCCATTCATTTTGTGTGTTCATAAAAACCTCATCTTGGTCGTTCCCCTTATCCACCGTGGTCGAACCATGAAATGTGTTTTCATGTAAGTGTCATAAGTTCACATTGTCCTTGGCGTTCACACTCACATCCAGTCACATTAAACCTCCAGGTTGGACAGTTTTTTTCATGGGTCACCTTTGAGGTCTTAAGTGTTATAGTTTCGACGGAGCGAAGGGTGCCGTCCCTGCCGGGAAATGCTGTGCAGAATATCCAGGTCATCGACAGGAACTTACAAGACCAATTACACCACTAATCACCTCCGATGACGGAATAACCCCACTTACTCGTATGTCCTTTGGGTACCCGGAAACACCTTGTCAGTGTGGCACTTGCTGTATTCCTGCGCGGGAGAGGTCCTTGGTCCGAACTGACGCAGGTGGCCGGTGATCATACATCATCATACCGAGTTTCGTAGGCAAATTCCAACCCTTTTTATGTCGAATATTAGCTTGACCTGTACTAAGCTTTTAACTCCATTTTCACCAAGAATAGAATGTTCTTTTCGTTGTTCCCACCAGATAAAATACGACTTGTGGAAAGCTCGGTTTGCATAGGTCAGGTTTGCAAGAAAGGAAATTGTATGTGAAATATCAAAATGCAATAAACCTACAGAGTAGGCACGAAAAGTTTCCAACTTCCCGAATTTATTTGTCGTGGCTGAACCATTATTTGGTTCTCATTCATGCTTGCTGCTGAGGCATGGGCATAACTGTTCACTTCTTCAAACCTGCGGACGTTGATCTCGTATTTAGTCAAAACAAGGTTGCGGCTAATGACGAATTTTTGTAAGCACTACATTGCTCTCTTAAACATTATTTGTTCACACTCAGCATTCACTGGGATGCCCAAATGTATTCATGTCAAGTAGGATACCAGAACCTATGAACAACAAGAATAATAATAATAACGTACCGGCACGTTTCTGATCATCCAATTTATCCTTATTCTTGCAAACTGTCCCTCGCCTAGACCACCTTTACATCTACTTTTTCTTTGACCATTCGGTTTCTTCCTAGCCTGATCCTGGCCCTGAGGTGAATACGACCGAAGACGCGAATCCGTGCGATCCAACTTTCCACTCGTGCCCAGATGAGCCCAAGACAGAGATGCCAAGGATGGAGCCAGGTAAGCCGGTGTCCACGAAGTTTGGCGATCGGTGAAGATTGTCCCCACGGTAACCATGGCATACTTGTATGTGGATAGTTGGGTGCGTGCATATATACTTAAGCGTATAATACAAGTGTATGAAACACGTCTTAATATTAACCGCAAATGTTATAGTTCTGGCATTTGAAGTGAGTAAGCAGGCGCATACCAGACGTCCGTGTCCCGTGTGTCGGCACTGCAGTCTGGATCCCGTGTGTCGGTACCCTGCAGTCTGTGTCCGGGGAGGAGTGGCCTAGGGGTAAGTTGCTTGTCTCACAATCGAAAGGTTGTGGGTTCGAGTCTCACCTGTCGCTACTCTTCGCCCGCGACCAATCGGCGTGAGAGATTGGCGACGCTACATGACTTAATGGTCGATGTGTCGTAAAACCAATAACCAACCAGCAGTCTGTGTCCCGTGTGTCGGTACCCTGCAGTCTGTGTCCCGTGTGTCGGTACCCTGCAGTCTGTGTCTCATGTGTCGGTACCGTGCAGTCTGTGTCCCATGTGTCGTGTGGTGGTACCCTGGTGTGTCCCATGTGTCGGTACCCTGCAGTCTGTGTCCCTGTGTCGGTACCCTGCAGTCTGTGTCCGTGTGTCGGTACCCTGTTGGTGGCCGTGTGTCGGTACCCTGCAGTCTGTGTCCCATGTGTCGGTACCCTGCGGTCTGCGTCCAATGTGTCGGTACCCTGCAGTCTGTGTCCCGTGTGTCGGTACCCTGCAGTCTGCGTCCCATGTGTCGGTACCCGTGCGGTCTGGTCCATGTGTCGGTACCCTGCAGTCTGTGTCCCGGTGTCGGTACCCTGCAGTCTGCGTCCAATGTGTCGGTACCTGCGGTCTGCGTCCCGTATGTCGGTACCCTGCGTCTGTGTCCCGTGTGTCGGTACCCTGCAGTCTGCGTCCATGTGTCGGTACCCTGCAGTCTGTGTTCCGTGTGTCGGTACCCTGCAGTCTGTGTCCCGTGTGTCGGTACCCTGCAGTCTGTGTCCGGTGTCGGTACCCTGCGGTTGCGTCCAATGTGTCGGTACCCTGCGGTCTGTGTCCCGTGTGTCGGTACCCTGTCGTCCCGTGTGTCGGTACCCTGCGGTCTGTGTCCGTGTGTCGGTACCCTGAGTCTGCGTCCATGTGTCGGTACCCTGCAGTCTGTGTCCCGTGTGTCGGTACCCTGCAGTTGCGTCCCGTGTGTCGGTACCCTGCAGTCTGTGCCCGTGTGTCGGTACCCTGCAGTCTGCGTGTGTGTCGGTACCTGGTTGCGTCTGTGTCGGACCCTGGTCCGTGTGTCGGTACCCTGCAGTCTGTGCCCATGTGTCGGTACCCTGCAGTCTGTGTCATGTGTGGTACCCTGCAGTCTGTGTCCCGTGTGTCGGTACCCTGCAGTCTGTGTCCCGTGTGTCGGTACCCTGCAGTCTGTGTCCCATGTGTCGGTACCCTGCAGTCTGCGTCCAATGTGTCGGTACCCTGCAGTCTGTGTCCCGTGTGTCGGTACCCTGCAGTCTGTGTCCCATGTGTCGGTACCCTGCAGTCTGTGTCCCGTGTGTCGGTACCCTGCAGTCTGCGTCCCATGTGTCGGTACCCTGCAGTCTGCGTCCCGTGTGTCGGTACCCTGCAGTCTGCGTCCCGTGTGTCGGTACCCTGCAGTCTGCGTCCCGTGTGTCGGTACTCTACGGCCTGTGTCCCGTATGTGTTGGCACGTCACCGTTTGTGGCTTGCCGGCAGCCCCAGGAGCTGCTCTACAGGTCGCTGGCTGACTACGAACGAGAGTTAGTGGGACATCCGCTCAGGGACGTGGTGCGGCTGTACCAGCAAGGGGAGCATATCAGACGGGGTAGGTCGCCGGGGGTCAACTACGCCGGGTGTCCACCACTTGAGTAATACCGTGTAGCTACGAATTACTTCGTCTCCGACTCTGACTGGTTCGATATGATCTAAGCGATTACTGGGGACGCCGGAGCACACCCACTGTCGGTGCCGTATGGTAGCAGGTCAAATTGTGATGCACTAGTTTGTCCAATATCCTGATAGGTGATTTGCCGAGCTTTCTCACTGAGCTTCAGGTGTTTTGAGTGTATTTGCTGCGGCTGTCCATGTGTATGCAATGACATGAGCTTTGCTCGCTCGTCGTAAATTTGTGCTCCTTCAGCACCGATTTGGGAACGATCATGACACGCTGACTCCATGTTTAGTCTTGTCAAGTTGGATATGCTCGGCGGTGGTATGTATGCCGGTGTCGGTGTCCGGCTGACGTGTTGGTGTGTCGGCCTGCAGAGAAGCTGGCCGTGTGTCGGCAGCGGCGGCTGAAGCTGGTGGTGTGTGAGTCGGTGTCGGTGTCCGGCTGACGTGTTGGTGTGCGCTGCAGAGAAGCTGGCCGTGTGTCGGCAGCGGCGGCTGAGACGGTGGTGTGTGAGCCGGTGTCGGGGGGCTGACGTGTTGGTGTGTCGGCCTGCAGAAGCTGGCCGTGTGTCGGCAGCGGCGGCTGAGCTGGGTGTGTGAGCCGGTGTCGGTGTCCGGCTGACGTGTTGGTGTGCGGCTGCAGGAAGCTGGCCGTGTGTCGGCAGCGGCGGCTGAAGCTGGTGGTGTGTGAGTCGGTGTCGGTGTCCGGCTGACGTGTTGGTGTGTCGGCCTGCAGAGAAGCTGGCCGTGTGTCGGCAGCGGCGGCTGAAGCTGGTGGTGTGTGAGCCGGTGTCGGTGTCCGGCTGACGTGTTGGTGTGTCGGCCTGCAGAGAAGCTGGCCGTGTGTCGGCAGCGGCGGCTGAAGCTGGTGGTGTGTGAGCCGGTGTCGGTGTCCGGCTGACGTGTTGGTGTGCCGGCCTGCAGAGAAGCTGGCCGTGTGTCGGCAGCGGCGGCTGAAGCTGGTGTGTCCGTCGTGTGGGCGGCGGCCGCGACGCACGACGCTGCTGAGTCGCCGCAGGGCCGCGCCGTCCGACCGCCGACCGGCCGCCACCACCGGGTCGTCCAGCTCCGCCCGGTCCGGCCTGTCGCGCGCCAAGTCGGTCAGCTGGGCAGGTGCGGCCGCGACTGTGCAGCTCGGACTTGCCGGCCACCGCTACGACTGGTGATAGCAGTGATTTGCACTCCTGATTCGCACACCGGCCATCTGTTACTGTCGGTATGCGACGCTATCCTGGATATTTTGGTCACTGGTGCGAGCGACAGCAACAGACGCACACTGGTCATCTGTTACTGTCGGTATACGGCGCTATCTTGATATTTTGGAGTCGACACCGGCCATCTGTTACTGTCGGTATGCGACGCTATCCTGGATATTTTGGTCACTGGTGCGAGCGGCGGCAACAGACGCACACTGGTCATCTGTTACTGTCGGTATACGACGCTATCTTGGATATTTCGGTCACTGGTGCGAGCGGCGGCAACAGTCGCACACCGGTCATCTGCTACTCTCGGTATGCAACGCTGTCTGTAAAGTCGGCGGTAACCTCGTGGTCACGGAAACACAGCTTCTATCAAAATCGGAACTCAAATGCATTCTTTAGATGTCTGACGTATTGGTCACGACATTACATGGCGCGCTGCCACACCTACACGACACGCCGTTATCTCCTGAGTGGTGATGCGATCCCGTTGTGCCCCAGGTGACCCGCACCAATATCTATACGGCACATTACCCACGCACGGATGCGCCCCGTTCACCACAATAGCTAAGTAGCGCACTAACGACCATGCGGGCGTTGCAGGTCTGAACAGCGGCGGCGACTACTTCCCGGACGTGTTGCCGGCCGACAGTCCGTGCTCGGAGAGCGGCGGCGACGACGGCCGCCCGGCCGAGCAGCGTCAGCACGACCGTCCGGAGGACGACGGCAGCGGCGCGAGCAGTGATGACGGTCTCAGCGGCGGCGACCTCACCCCAGACACGATGACGCGGTCCGTCGGCGGCGGGGCTGACGACGGCGGACGTGCGGAAGGCGTCGGCGACACGCGCGCTGAGGGGGAAGTCGCGGCGGCCGGCAGCCACCAGGAGGGCGATCAGCTGGTGCGGCGCCGCTCCGAGTACGCCGCCAACGCGGAGGACGGGCTGCGCCAGCCGCCATCTCCGGCTGCCGTCTGGCCGGCCGGCCGTGACGGTGGCGGTGGCGCCGTGGGAGGCGGTGTCGGTGACCGTGGCGGTGATGGTGACGGCGACGGTGGTGGTGATGGCGGCGGTGATGGTGACGGCGGTGGTGATGGTGACGGCGGTGGTGATGGTGAAAGAGGCAGCGGCGGTGGCGATGGTGGTGACGGTGACGGTTCCAGCGACACTGTCAGCGGCGACCGTGAGCAGTACCGGCGCAGGTCGGTCGGCCACACTGCCGATGCCCACTACGAGGTCGGTCAGGGACGCCAGTCAGCAGGCGACTGTAGGCGGTCGCCTGACAGCAGTGACGACGACATCGAGTCCGACGTCGTCGAGTCTGACAACAGCGACATCGTCGAGTCACACGATGACGCCGATCCCCATGACGACGCCGAGCCCGACGACGGTGACGACGACGACGACGACGTCGAGCCCGACGACATTGACGACGACGACGACGACGTCGAGTCCGACTGGTACCTGCTGGATGGGTCCAGTCCGGCGCGCGACCGGCACAGTGACGACGGCGATGAGTCTGCCGACGGTGCGGCGCCGTCTCGGCACCGCTCGGCGTTCTCCCGGGCCAGGGCTGTCTGCCGTCCCGGCCGCTCCGAGGGCGGATCGTGGTCCGGCGTCGCCACCGGTGTGACCTTCTCCGGGCGGATGGCGCAGGCAGCGCCGCCGGGCCGACCGGCCCCGTCGCTCCGTCCCGCCTCGTCGGCAGCTGACTCCCGAGGTGAGGCGCCCGCCGGACGTGTCCGCTCCGACGCGACGGTGCCGACTGGGCAAGTACTGCTAGGGCAGACGCAGCTCTGGCTAGAACATTGGCGGCCGACTGCCAAGGTGAGACGCCCGCCGGACCTGTCCGCTCCGGGGCGAAAGCGCCAAAGGACCACATATCTCCAAAGGGACGGCGCCAAAGGGCCAGATATCTCCAAAGGGACGGCGCCAAAGGGCCAGATATCTCCAGGGCAGACGCAACTTCGGCTGGAACACAGACCAACTGCATCGCTAGCAATAGCTGCACGTGCCGAGGCCGGTGAGAAATAACTTGCATGATGCAAGGTTCTAGCCAGTTCAGCATTAGCAGTGGACCAGGAGTAACCACCTCATGTGCCGAAGAGTGGAGGGGATAAGTAGTATATGCTTAAGTTGCCCGTCTCACAATCGAAAGATCGTGGGTTCGAGTCTCACCTGTCGCTACTCTTCGCCCGCGACCAATCGGCGTGAGAGATTGGCGACGCTACATGACTCGACGGTCGATGTGTCGTAAAGCCAATAGCCACCATAAGAGTGGGCACCGGACTCTGAAGAGGCCTGATGTCCCTCACCCTTCCCCCAATGACTTGCATTGCACTGTGCTATAGCATGGCACGTCGGTCGGTCATTGCGGTCCGCAGCTGGCGAGATCTACGATTTGATGCTCGCTTGTCACACTGTAAAGTTCTGGTCAACAGGCTGTCTTCTAGGCTGGTTCAGGGGTCGAATTTCACAAAAACTGGGTGCCAACACTAGGCACAACACAAAGCTTGCATTGCAACAGGTGTGGTTGCTAAAAAAAACTGGATGGAATTCAGTTCAATAAAAATGAATTACTTGTTTTAACAGCTGATGCGCATTTCACTAATATACGAGGATGTTTTTCATAAGAATGGTTTTGCCGTTTTAGTTTAAAAGCTATGAGTTCAAATCATGGACGCACTGTTTCAGAACTACTGTAATTCGATCATTAAGTTGGGTCCATCTCAAACTAGTTGAGCTCACCACGTTGTTGATCCCTCATTGTTGCCCAGCGAGCAGTGTATGCACGACATCGTCAGGTCTGGACGATGGGCAAAAGCAGTGGGTGCCGTCAATGAGTGTGTCCAGGCTGAGCGGAAAGCCAAACCCAGCGGCGAAAGCTTGACTGTCAGAAATTTGTTGAGGTAGTTGTTTGTGCTGCGAGTGAACGAGATTATCGCTTTTTTGTTATTTATGGGAAACCAGCATGTTTGTTGAATGATGTGAAGAAGTATCATTGTCCGGCATTTTGATGCATGTAAAATAGCGAAGGAACAGCCCGAAACCCTCGGATGAATCTTGACTTGGGGCCCGAGTCCTCAGACCGACATTTCTCATCTCAGTTGGGCGGCCCAACTGCCCCTCCTAGTGCTAAATTCGTTTTCATTGTGGCACAGGCAGTGTTAGGAGAGCCAAGCCACCAGTCGGCATGTTAAGAGGGTCTGAAAGCTTACTCCGAGAGCAGACTAGACAGTGCCCCTTCTCGAGGCTGCACTTTTCGTTCAGTGCCAATTTCCTTAGTGGACACGCCACCACTACTTAGAAGCATATTACTTAACTTCACCTCAAGTGGACACCTGCCCCATTGAAAGGGATCCTTGCCCACTTGATGCAGACTGCATATAAACACTTTCCTAGTCTGAGGTTTGAGGTAGCTGTGCCAGGAGGCCCGCTGTGTCTCGCTGTAGCTGTGCCAGGAGGCCCATTGCGACTTTTGTAGCTGTGCCAGGAGGCCCACTGGATCTCGCTGTAGCTGTGCCAGGAGGCCCACTGTGTCTCGCTGTAGCTGTGCCAGGAGGATCGCTGTGTCCCGCTGTAGCTGTGCCAGGAGGCCCACTGTGTCTCGCTGTAGCTATGCCAGGAGGCTCGCTGTGTCTCGCTGTAGCTGTGCCAGGAGGCTCGCTGTGTCCCGCTGTAGCTGTGTCAGGAGACCCGCTGTGTCTTGCTGTAGCTGTACCAGGAGGCCCAATGCGACTCGCTGTAGCTGTGCCAGGAGGTCCTTTGAGTCTCGCTGTGGCTGTGCCAGGAGGTCCATTGCGTCTCGCTGTAGCTGCCTCTGTCCTGCTGTAGCTGTGCCAGGAGGCCCACTGTGTCGCTGTAGCTGTGCCAGGAGGCTGCTGTGTCTCGCTGTAGCTGTGCCAGGAGGCCCATTGCGTCTCGCTGTAGCTGTGCCAGGGGCCTGTCTCGCTGTAGCTTCAGGAGGGGTTGTAGCTGTGCCAGGAGGCCCACTGTGTCGCTGTAGCTGTGCCAGGAGGCCCATTGTGTCTCGCTGTAGCTGTTCCAGGAGGCCCGCTGTGTGCCGCTGTGTACCGCTCCGCTGACGCCCGCCGCCCTCCTGCAGTGGGGTCCACCTGTTCGACTGGTAAGCGGCGGCCCCAGCTGACACCTCGGACGCCTGCCGACACCACCAGGTACAGTATCGGCCGTACCCTCGCTCTCGCCACCACACACTGACTGGCCTGACAGCTGTCGCGCTGTTGGTCTCGTGGTGTTTCTCTACTGGCGAAGCCGTGTGCTGACATAAATGACGCACTTCATGTGTGTATTTATATCCCAGATGCCGGTAGTGGTGCGTAGGTAGAGGAACGGTCGATTTGAGTTTCCTGCTTTTCTGAAATGTGGTTGGATTGGTAACGACGGATAGCTCTCACTTTCCGAGCGTCGGTTGGCTGGCGTGTGTTTGTTGGTGTGAAGTGTCGACTGGACCAATTGAGCTCGAAGCGCCCGAAAGCCCAAACAACTAACTGGACTAATTGAGCGGGCGTTGGTGTTGGCCGCCGGCCCCGTAACGTTTGCGGGTCTGACGACAGTGTCGCCTGGACGTCTGTGCCGTCGTTAAGCACTGTGTCTGTGGCCGACCTGCCGCCGCTGCGCCATCTGTCCGCCAGGTGGGTGGGGTGAGTGTCGCCAGGGCCACCGCACCAGGCACACAAGTCCCGACTGCAGAGTCGTCCGTCGGCCACACGCCGCCACCCCTGCACCGCTTTCACGCTACAGTCCTCTGCCGACGCCCGGCCGTGTCTGTCTGGGCGATGTCGGTCGGCACCGCAGGAGTGTGATCGGCCGAACCGCCGCTCTGACCACCGCCCTAGCTGCCGACCTGGCCGCCACCCTGAACACTGCCCTGACCACCCTGGCCACCACCCTAAACACTACCCTGGCCACCCTGGTCGCCACCTTGGCCACCACCCCGACCACCATCCTGGCCACCACCCTGACCACTACCCTTGGCCACCACCCTGACCACTCCCTGAACATCACCCTGACCACCACCCTGGCCACCGCCTCCTGACCACCACCCTGACCACCACCCTAGCCACCACCATGGCCACCACCCTGACCACCGCCCTGAACACCACCCTGGCCACCACCCGACCACCGCCCTGACCACCACCCTGACCACTACCCTGACCACCACCCTGACCACCACCCTGACCACCACCCTGACTACCACCCTGACCACCACCATGGCCACCACCCTGACCACCGCCTTGAACACCACCCTGAACACCACCCTGAACACAACCCTGACCGCCACCATGACCGCCGTCTAGACTGTCGGCAGGATCGTTGCCCGCTCTATCGGCGCTCATGACCGCCTGGCGCCTCAGTGTTTCAGCACTCGGTGTTGTGTTGTCCGCTCGTGCCGTCGGTTACTCATCGCCCCGACTCCTGGAGGCGACTCTACATCAACGGCCACAAAAACGATAATATTGCATATTAGATCAAGGACATCCGTTGTCGTAGGGATTTTGGCTTGCAACAAAGGCAAACTGAGCCAAACAGTTTAATTCGGGGCACCAGACAAAAATATTCCTACGGTTGTTCGGCTACAAGGAATAAGCACGCAATTCCTCTAGCGCTGTCCATCGAGCCAATGCTTACAAGGCTCACCTATACCCCCATAGCCATGTGAAGGTGGAGTTGCTGTCTGGCGCAGCGGGTGTTAACTTGCCTATCGGCAACCATAGCTGGCATACTCACTGTCCTGTACCAGCAGGCACACGCTACACTTACTGAGCACTACGCTTAATGCGCGCTGCTCGTACAACTTGGGTGAAGTGGCAACTTACAAATGCGGGTGTGGAAGATCACAGGCGGAGGTGGGCACTATCGCGACATGAAGTAACTCGTGTTCCACTGATGAGACCGAGGGTGAGCTATTTTGTACAGTGTACAGTGCTGCGCGTCACCCTGCCTACCTAGACCACCAGCCCACCGGCCGCCATACCGCCCATCGGGACAGCAGTGTTGGCAGCTGCCTGGGCAGCACGAGTGAAGCAGCGACAGTGAAGACACTGGCACAGGCGTGCTGGTTAGTGAACCCGGCTGATGTGCCCGTAACTAATTGACGTATCCCTGCCCAGCTGACATACTCCTGGGCAGATGACGTATCCCTGACCAGCTGACGTACCACTGACCAGCTGACGTATCCCTGACCAGCTGACGTACCCCTGACCAGCTGACGTACCCCTGACCAGCTGACGTACCCCTGACCAGCTGACGTACCACTCGCCAACTGACGTACCCATCTGAAGCCCAATTTGCGTACACCTGTGTCGTCCAGGCAAAGTACACGGGTGTGCCCCCAGGTGACATACCAGCTGACGCGGCTCTGTGCCCGGCAGCGGAGCGGACCTGAACGTGCGCCCGTCTGACCGTCGTATCCTGGAGCTGATGACACGCCGGCAGGAGCAGGAGCGCCTCCAGGAGCGCACTGCCCAGCAGAACCATGAGCGGTGGCGGCAGGAGTGGCTGGAGCAGATGCAGGTCAGTGGGTCCGGCCCGACCGGTGTCTGTTGGGCCGGGCCGGTGTCTGTCCGGTCCGACCGGTGGCTGTCGGACTTGAGTGGCGTCTGCTGGGCCCGGTCGGTGTCTGTCCGGCCCGACTGGTGTCTGTCGGACTTGAGTGGTGTCTGTTGGGCCGGGCCGGTGGCTGTCGGACTTGAGTGGCGTCTGCTGGGCCCGGTCGGTGTCCGTGCTGTTGCTACTGTCGTGCTGCCTATGCTGCCTGTCAGATATGTGCCTTTGCCACCGAGCTGGGGGTGTCTAACACCTCCACTAGTTTCCATCGTCTTGTGCACGCACTAGTGGACATACACTCACTGATGCCTGGCAAGAAGTGCCACAGCTCCCCAAAATGCGTATTGTTTCTGGGTGGACACCACACCATGTAAGCTAGTCACCTTGTCAAGGTGGGTACGCTACACGTTGTGGTGAGTGTTTCCGGTTGGTGGGAGGCCGGGCGGTGTGTGACGACGGACAGTGGCGGCCGTGCGGACAGGACGAGGCGGCCAGAGCTGAACAGCACGAGCAGCGGGTGCAGCAGCGGCGACGTGTCGAGGCCTGGGAGAACAGTCGGCGCCGCGACGAGCTGGTGCGCCGACACTGCCGCAGTATGGAGAACCTCAGCTCGGTGATCGAGGGCCGGCACCAGAAAGCAGCAAGCGGACGGTGAGTCACGCTCGGTGCAGACGAGCAGCAGCAGTGGACGGTGAGTCACGCTCGGGCCAGACGAGCAGCAGCAGCGGACGGTGAGTCACGCTCGGTGCCAGACGAGCAGCAGCAGCGGACGGTGAGTCACGCTCGGTGCCAGACGAGCAGCAGCAGCGGACGGTGAGTCACGCTCGGTGCCAGACGAGCAGCAGCAGCGGACGGTGAGTCACGCTCGGTGCCAGACGAGCAGCAGCAGCGGACGGTGAGTCACGCCAGCAGCTGGACGAGCAGCAGCAGCGGACGGTGAGTCACGCCAGCAGCTGGACGAGCAGCAGCAGCGGACGGTGAGTCACGCTCGGTGCCAGACGAGCAGCAGCAGCGGACGGTGAGTCACGCTCGGTGCCAGACGAGCAGCAGCAGCGGACGGTGAGTCACGCTCGGTGCCAGACGAGCAGCAGCAGCGGACGGTGAGTCACGCTCGGTGCCAGACGAGCAGCAAGGACGGTGAGTCACGCCAGACGGGGGTCAGCGGCCAGACGAGCAGCAGCAGCGGACGGTGAGTCACGCTCGGTGCCAGACGAGCAGCAGCAGCGGACGGTGAGTCACGCTCGGTGCCAGACGAGCAGCAGCAGCGGACGGTGAGTCACGCTCGGTGCCAGACGAGCAGCAGCAGCGGACGGTGAGTCACGCTCGGTGCCAGACGAGCAGCAGCAGAGGACGGTGAGTCACGCTCGGTGCCAGACGAGCAGCAGCAGCGGACGGTGAGTAACGCAACGGTGCCAGACGAGCAGCAGCAGCGGACGGTGAGTCACGCTCGGCGCCAGACGAGCAGCAACAGAGGACGGTGAGTCACGCTCGGTGCCAGACGAGCAGCAGCAGCGGACGGTGAGTCACGCTCGGTGCCAGACGAGCAGCAGCAGGGACGGTGAGTCACGCTCGGCGCCGGCCGCCTGCAGCCATGACTGGCCGAGCAGTGGGCCCAGGGCGTGCCGACCCCACCGCTGACATAGCGGCAGATGCTGCTGACAGGTACAGCTGCACACAGATGGTACCACAGTGACACATCCTGCTGACAGGTGCAGCTTCACACAGATGGTGACACAGTTATCTGGCCACAGATAAGCTTAATTTATGCAGACATGTAGGAATATCAAAGGATAGGAATTCACAGTTGCTTACAAGGTATGGGTTTCAACATCGGGTGAGACCACGACCAAACGGCGCCAACAGACCAAAAGTCACTTTATGATGACGATCTACAGGCCGATATAAGCATGCATACTCCGTATACATGCTTACCATTATTTTGCTTTACCCTAGCAATGCCGGATTGTGAACACCTGACCATCCGTGCCACAGTCTATGGCACACGCCCGCCTCGTGCCCGCAGTCTGACACACACCCGTCCCGTCGCGTGCCTGACACACCACCGTCCCGTCCCGTGCCTGACACACACCACCGTCCCGTCCCGTGCCTGACACACACCACCGTCCCGTCCCGTGCCTGACACACACCCGTCCCGTCCGTGCCTTACACACCACCGTCCCGTCCGTGCCTGACACACACCCGTCCCGTCCGTGCCTGACACACACCCGTCCCGTCCGTGCCTGACACACACCCGTTCCGTCCCGTGCCTGACACACCACCGTCCGTCCCGTGCCTGACACACACCCGTCCCGTCCCGTGCCTGACACACACCCGCCCCGTCCCGTGCCTGACACACACCCGCCCCGTCCCGTGCCTGACACACACCCGTTCCGTCCGTGCCTGACACACACCCGTCCGTCCCGTACCTGACACACCACCGTCCCGTCCCGTGCCTGCCACACCACCGTCCCGTCCCGTGCCTGCCACACCACCGTCCCGTCCCGTGCCTGCCACACCACCGTCCCGTCCCGTGCCTGCCACACCCCCGTCCCGTCCCGTGCCTGCCACACCCCCGTCCCGTCCCGTGCCTGCCACACCACCGTCCCGTCCCGTGCCTGCCACACCACCGTCCCGTGCCTGACACACCCGTCTCGTCCTGTGCCTGACACACACCCGTCCCGGCCCGTGCCTGACACACACCGTCCCGTCCCGTACCTGACACACCACCGTCCCGTGCCTGACACACCCGTCTCGTCCCGTGCCCGACACACACCCGTCCCGTCCCGTGCCTGACACACACCCGTCCCGTCCCGTGCCTGCCACACCACCGTCCCGTCCCGTGCCTGCCACACCACCGTCCCGTGCCTGACACACACCCGTCCCGTCCCGTGCCTGACACACACCCGTCCCGTCCCGTGCCTGCCACACACCCATCCCGTCCCGTGCCTGCCACACACCCGTCCCGTGCCTGACACACAACCGTCCCGTCCCGTGCCTGACACACCACCGTCCCGTCCCGTGCCTGACACACCACCGTCCCGTCCCGTGCCTGACACACACCCGTCCCGTCCCGTGCCTGACACACACCCGTCCCGTCCCGTGCCTGACACACCACCGTCCCGCGCGACAGGCGCACGAGAGGGCCGAGCGGCAGCGGCGTGACGAGCAGCACCAGCTGCTGACGTCGCAGCAGCGGCAGCGGCTGGACCAAGATGACTGGGAGCAGCGCAGTCTGGGCGCCGAGCGACTGCGGCAGCGCATGGCGGAAACCGAGCAGCGGCGAGCTGAGCGGGAGGCGGCCCGCCTCAAGGTGCGTCGGGTCTCCGGCAGCGGCGTGGCCGCACGGGGCGCCGACTGTGGCCGCCTTTGCGCCGACTGTGGCCGCCTCTGCGCCGCCACTGCGCCACGTCAGCGCTTTCGTACCGCATCGCGCGGAGGACATTCCGTCTGGCCACAGCTGGCACTGCCGGGCATGCTCCTGCATTGGCGACGAGGTGTTGGGGCTCGTCTGCTGTGTCAATTCCTTATGCATCACTTGAACGTGCATGCTTGCTCGCTTGCTTTGTTTGCTTTGTTTTTACGTGTTTTGTCCTTGTGAAGTAAACAGTGTTTTCTTGTCTGATTAACTTAGCAATAAGGGTGGTGTATCCATGGCTGCAATTGATGTGCCCTCAAGCCAGGTAGCCAGCTGTGTTGTCAGTGCTCGGCCGGTTAGATTGGCTGTGCGTGACGTGACGTGACGTGACGTGACGTGGCGTGACGTGACGTGACGCACCGCCGTGCAGCACGTCTCGGAGCTGAACCTGTCGTGGAGCTCGCTCAGCGAGCAGCGCATTCACCAGCTATGGGAGGCGTCGGAGCAGCGCAGCAGACGCGTTTGGCAGCAGATCAAACGGCGCATGGACACGGCCGCCGACAACCAGAGGCGGCAGGAGCAGCGCAGCAAGGGCTACGCTCACCACAGAAGGTCTGTGTCCGCCACGGGGGGTCCACATCTACCACAGAAGGTCCTCACCCACCACAGAAGGTCCCCACCTATCACAGAAGGTTACACCCACCACAGAAGGTCCCCACCGACCATGATCCCCACCCATCACAGGTCTCCACCCACCACAGAAGGTCCCCACCCACCACAGAAGGACTACACCTACCACAGAAGGTCCCCACCCACCACAGGTCTCCACCCACCACAGAAGGTCCACATCCACCACAGAAGGTCCTCACCCACCACAGAAGGTCTACACCCACACAGGGTCTACACCCACCACAGAAGGTCCACATCTACCACAGAAGGTCCCCACAAACCACAGAAGGTCCACATCTACCACAGAAGGTCCACATCTACCACAGAAGGTCCACACCCACCACAGAAGGACCCCGCCTACCATGATCCCCACCCACCACAGGTCTCCACCCACCACAGAAGGTCCACACCCACCACAGAAGGTCCCCACCCACCACAGAAGGTGCCCGCCTACCACAGAAGGTCCCCATCCACCACAGAAGGTCCCCATCCACCACAGAAGGTTCACGCCCACAACAGAAGGGCCACACCCACAACAGAAGGGCCACACCCACCACAGAAGGTCCACATCTACCACAGAAGGTCCCCATCCACCACAGAAGGTCCCCATCCACCACAGAAGGTCCCCACCCACCACAGAAGGTCTGTGTCCGCCACGGGGGGTCCACATCTACCACAGAAGGTCCTCACCCACCACAGAAGGTCCCCACCGACCACAGAAGGTCCACACCCACCACAGGTCTCCACCCACCATAGAAGGTCTACACCCACCACAGAAGGGCCACACCCACCACAGAAGGGCCACACCCACCACAGAAGGTCCCCACCCAGAACAGAAGGTCCCCACCCACCACAGAAGGTCCCCACCTACCATGAACCCCACCCACCACAGGTCTCCACCCACCACAGGTCTCCACCTACCACAGAAGGTCTACACCCACCACAGAAGGTCTACACCCACCACAGAAGGTTCACACCCACCACTGAAGGTCCACACCAGCCACTGAAAGTCCATACCTGCTACAGAAGGTTCACACCAGACACACTGCACCGGCCATGTACACCTGCTCCAGGGCCAGTGGCACATTGTCTCTATGGATATATTGCCAGTTGCGTATCTTTGTGTGACTTCTGCCGGCTGTTTTGCCAGCTACCTTATTTGGCGCTGTTGAGCAGTGTCTCTTGTCTGGTACAATTCTTGCTTAAGGTAGTTAGCGGACGTTAGGGTGCATCCCTACCTAAAGGTTGTTTTGGTTATGGGAAACCTTGGCGACCGAGTGTGTTATGGGGAACCTCCTTGGCGGCCGGTCGTTCATTTTGTGGTACAGTATTACCAGTCGGCGACATGGTGCCCGCTGACTCGTGTGACGGCGACTGTTGTGTGCCGGTCTGGTAGCTGTTGTGTGCTGACCGGCTACTGTATATCGGGTGGCTGCTGTATGCTGTGTGGCTGCTGTATGCTGTGTGGCTGCTGTATGTTGGGTGGCTGCTGTATGCTGTGTGGCTGCTGTATGCTGTGTGGCTGCTGTATGCTGTGTGGCTGCTGTATGCTGTGCGGCTGCTGTATGCTGTGTGGCTGCTGTATGTCGGGTGGCTGCTTTATGTCGGGTGGCCACTGTATGTGCTGTGTGGCTGCTGTATGCTGTGCGTGGCTGCTGTATGTGTATGCTGTGTGGCTGCTGTATGTCGGGTGGCTGCTGTATGTCGAGTGGCTGCTGTATGCTGTGTGGCTGCTGTATGCTGTGCGGCTGCTGTATGCTGTGTGGCTGCTGTATGCTGTGTGGCTGCTGTATGTCGGGTGGCCACTGTATGCTGTGCGGCTGCTGTATGTCGTGTGGCTGCTGTATGCTGTGTGGCTGCTGTATGTCGGGTGGCTGCTGTATGCTGTGCGGCTGCTGTATGTCGGGTGGCTGCTGTATGTCGAGTGGCTGCTGTATGCTGTGCGGCTGCTGTATGTCGGGTGGCTGCTGTATGTCAGGGTGGCTGCTGTATGTCGGGTGGCTGCTGTATGCTGTGTGGCTGCTGTATGCTGTGTGGCTGCTGTATGTCGGGTGGCTGCTGTATGTCGGGTGGCTGCTGTATGTCAGGTGGCTGCTGTATGTCGGGTGGCTGCTGTATGCTGTGTGGCTGCTGTATGTCGGGTGGCTGCAGTGTGCCGGGTGGCTGCTGTATGTCGGGTGGCTGCTGTATGCTGTGCGGCTGCTGTATTGTTTGTTTGTTTATTGGTTGGGTGGCTGCTTTATGTCATTGCTGCTGAATAGCGCCGCCCTGCTGTATGTCGGTGGGCTGCTGGTATGTCCTGAGTGGCGCTAGAGTGACCGGGGTTGGTTTGTGGCTGCTGTATGCCGGTGTACTCTGCATCGCCCTGTGGCTGCTGTATGCTGTGCGGCTGCTGTATGCTGTGTGGCTGCTGTATGCTGTGCGGCTGCTTTATGTCGTGTGGCTGCTGTATGTCGGGTGGCTGCTGTGTGCCGGGTGGCCGCTGTGTGGCTGCTGTATGCTGTGTGGCTGCTGTATGTCGGGTGGCTGCTGTATGTCGTGTGGCTGCTGTATGCTGTGCGGCTGCTGTATGCTGTGCGGCTGCTGTATGTCGGGTGGCTGCAGTGTGCCGGGTGGCCGCTGTGTGGCTGACTGTGGTGCGGCTGTCCTGTCGCCAGTGCGGCGGAGACGGAGCGCAGACGGCAGGTCCGCTCTGCCCGCCTGCTGCGGGAGAGCGCCGCCGCCGGCGACAGTCAGCAGGCGGTCCACCAGCTGCAGCGGGACCAGCAGCGGGCCGCTCAGCTGTCCAGGCAGCTGGCCGACAGTCGCCGCCGCACCGTGTGTCAGGACAACCTGGACCGCCAGCTGCGACACAGACACACCATGCGACGGTGAGTCTCACCGACACAGACACACCCTGCGACGTTGAGTCTCACCTACACAGACACCCTGCGACGGTGAGACTTACCGACACAGACACACCCTGCGACGGTGAGACTTACCGACACAGACACACCCTGCGACGGTGAGTCTTACCGACACAGCACCCGCGGTGACCGACACAGACACACCCTGCGACGGTGAGACTTACCGACACAGACACACCCTGCGACGGTGAATCTTACCGACACAGACACACCCCGTGACCGTGGGCCTCACCGACACAGACACAGCTTGTGACTGTGAGTCTTGCCGGTACAGACACACCCTGTGACGGTGAGACTTACCGACACAGAGACCCTACAACGGTGAGTCTTACCGACACACACGCGCCCAGCGATGGTGAGTTACCGACACAGACACACTGCGACGGCGTGTCTCACCGACACAGACACACCCGGCAGTAGTGATTCTCATCTCCCAGGGGAGCACTGTCACACCGGCGGCGGTCACACCGGACTGGGCTGGAACGCCATAGACACCTGCGACACTTCGTGCATCTGTCTGACTGCTTCTTACCGATTAGGAGAATGTCCTATAGCCTGTCTTACCACTCCGGAACTCCTTGACTGAGGCTGCCCTCGCTGTCAAATATGTATCGGCCGGAGGCTGCCATCGCTGTCTGGTATGTATCGGCCGAAGGCTGCCCTTGCTGTCCGGTATGTATCGGCCGAAGGCTGCCCTCGCTGTCCAGTATGTATCGGTCGGAAGCTGCTCTCGCTGTCCAGTATGTATTTGCTGGATACTGGCATCGCTGTCCAGTATGTATTTGCCGAAGTTTGCCCTCGCTGTCCAGTATGTACAGGCCGCAGGCTGCCCTGGCTGTCGAGTATATATCGACTGGAGGCTACTGTGTCGGTTCGAGGGGCCCACTCCCTCTGACCGGCCAGTCGGGCCGTTTAGTCTGACTGTGTATGGGCGCTAAATGACCTTGTAGTCGGTGCGCCCTTAAGCCCAAATAATCGATCAAGTCTGACTGTGCCGGTCCGGCCCGACAGGATACACCAGCTGGAGGACCAGATGGCTGACGAGGTGCGCTTCAAGCTAAAGATGGACGAGGCACGAGTTGAACAGTTCCTGGAGCAGCGTCAGATGGCCATCGCATCATCACGACACCTGGCGCACCTGTCTGCCAACCTCCGCCAGGAGATCAGGTGAGGTGTCGCCCGACAACAACCCCGGCAGCGTTGCCGGGAGATTAGGCAAGCCCTGCCAGTCCCTTCCTCACTACTTCATGCACTGCCAAGTCGACATTTTCTGTCATAGCTGTTGTGCGTCAGTCTGCTGTGCGTCAGACTGTTGCGTGATGGCGACTGCTGTGTGCCCTACTGCTGTGCGTCAGTCTGCTGTGTGATGGCGACTGTTGTGCGTCAGACTGTGGTGTGCCCGACTGTTGTGCGTCAACCTCTCATGTCGACATCGCTCCTGTTGACTCCGGTCCGACAGGAGCGATGACAGGTCGGTTGGGCTGGGCACCACTGGTGACTGTGTGTTGTGTGACGGACGACTGGCGGTCCGACAGGAGCGATGACAGGTCGGTTGGGCTGGGCACCACTGGTGGCCGTGTGTTGTGTGACGGGCGCTGGCGGTCCGACGAGCGATGACAGGTCGGTTGGGTTTGGACCCTGTTTACACCTTCTCCACACACGGTCGTTGGCACCACCGGTGGCCGTGTGTTGTGTGACGGACGACTGGCGGTCCGACAGGAGCGATGACAGGTCGGTTGGGCTGGGCACCACTGGTGGCCGCGTGTTGTGTGACGGACGACTGGCGGTCCGACAGGAGCGATGACAGGTCAGTTGGGCTGGGCACCACTGGTGACTGTGTGTTGTGTGACGGACGCTTGGCGGTCCGACAGAGCGATGACAGGTCGGTTGGGCTGGCACCACCGGTGGCTTTACCTGTCACAAGCGTACGTGGTTGGCTGCCTGTGACTTGTGTTGTTGACGGACGCCTGGCGGTCCGACAGAGCGATGACAGGTCGGTTGGGTGGGCACCACTGGTGATGTGTGTTGTGTGACGGGCGCCTGGCGGTCCGACAGGAGCGATGACAGGTCGGTTGGGCTGGGCACCACTGGTGACTGTGTGTTGTGTGACGGGCGCTTGGCGGTCCGACAGGAGCGATGACAGGTCGGTTGGGCTGGGCACCACTGGTGACTGTGTGTTGTGTGACGGGCGCCTGGCGGTCCGACAGGAGCGATGACAGGTCGGTTGGGTTTGGCACCACCGGTGGCCGTGTGTTGTGTGACGGACGCTTGGCGGTCCGACAGGAGCGATGACAGGTCGGTTGGGCTGGGCACCACTGGTGACTGTGTGTTGTGTGACGGACGCTTGGCGGTCCGACAGGAGCGATGACAGGTCGGTTGGGCTGGGCACCACTGGTGACTGTGTGTTGTGTGACGGACGACTGGCGGTCCGACAGGAGCGATGACAGGTCGGTTGGGCTGGGCACCACCGGTGGCCGTGTGTTGTGTGACGGACGCTTGGCGGTCCGAAAGCAGACAAGGTCGGTTGGGTTTGGCACCACCGGTGGCCGTGTGTTTGTGACGGCGCTGGCGGTCCGACAGGAGCGATGACAGGTCGGTTGGGCTTGGCACCACTGGTGACTGTGTGTTGTGTGACGGACGCCTGGCGGTCCGACAGGAGCGATGACAGGTCGGTTGGGCTGGGCACCACTGGTGGCCGTGTGTTGTGTGACGGACGCTTGGCGGTCCGACAGGAGCGATGACAGGTCGGTTGGGTTTGGCACCACCGGTGGCCGTGTGTTGTGTGACGGACGACTGGCGGTCCGACAGGAGCGATGACAGGTCGGTTGGGCTGGGCACCACGGTGGCCGTGTGTTGTGTGACGGACGACTGGCGGTCCGACAGGAGCGATGACAGGTCGGTTGGGCTGGGCACCACTGGTGACTGTGTGTTGTGTGACGGACGCTGGTCCGACAAAGGTGGTTGCCTGTGTGTTGTGTGACGGACGCCTGGCGGTCCGACAGGAGCGATGACAGGTCGGTTGGGCTGGGCACCACTGGTGACTGTGTGTTGTGTGACGGACGCTTGGCGGTCCGACAGGAGCGATGACAGGTCGGTTGGGTTGGGCACCACTGGTGACTGTGTGTTGTGTGACGGACGCTTGGCGGTCCGACAGGAGCGATGACAGGTCGGTTGGGTGCACTGCACGGTGGCCGTGTGTTGTGTGACGGACGACTGGCGGTCCGACAGGAGCGATGACAGGTCGGTTGGGTTTGGCACCACCGGTGGCCGTGTGTTGTGTGACGGACGACTGGCGGTCCGACAGGAGCGATGACAGGTCGGCTACATTCGACAAGATGGCGGCCAGAGCCCAGCTGGAGAGCCGCGTGCTGTCTGGCGGCGGGCCCAGCAGCTGTCGCCTGTACCGGCCGCGCTCACACACCCACGTGTTGTGAGTGGTGCTCCGTCGGCCGGGAGCGGTCCGTGTGTGCTCCGGCACTGGCTGTCACGGGCGTCGTGTGTTGCTGGTGACGTGGCCTGGTCGGAGCACCATCCGACTGGTGACGCGGTCCGGTCGGACCAGCATCCGACTGGTGACGCGGTCTGGTCGGAGCACCATCCGACTGGTGACGCGGTCTGGTCGGACACCTCCGACTGGTGACGCGGTCTGGTCGGACCAGCATCCGACTGGTGACGCTGGTGGGACCACCATCCGACTGGTGACGCGGTCCGGTCGGACCAGCATCCGACTGGTGACGCGGTCTGGTCGGAGCACCATCCGACTGGTGACGCGGCCTGGTGGGACCACCATCCGACTGGTGACGCGGTCTGGTCGGAGCACCATCCGACTGGTGACGCGGCCTGGTGGGACCACCATCCGACTGGTGACGCGGTCTGGTCGGACCACCATCCGACTGGTGACGCGTTCTGGTCGGACCAGCATCCGACTGGTGACGCGGTCCGGTGGGACCAGCATCCGACTGGTGACGCGGTCTGGTCGGACCAGCATCCGACTGGTGACGCGGTCTGGTCGGACCACCATCCTACTGATGCCGCGGCTGGCCACGTCTCTTGTCATGGACCCTCTGTTAGGACTGATCTCTGTGATCAGAATGACCGTTATCAAGCCAGTAGACCTTGTCGGTTATGCTGTAATGGTTCAGGATATTTACAGGCGATCAATTTTATATATTTTCTTTATTAGGGGGCATTTGGCCTTTTCGATTACATTTTAGCCGTGTATTGTATATAGGTCTGTCGTCGACATTTTGTAATATGTACCAATGTCAATTGACTTGTGCGGAGTACGATCTTACAATCGCCTTTTCATTATCGTTGCATGTGAAAATAGGTTGCCCGTACATAGCGTTGGTGAAGCAAATCTTGGGGTTGGCACACTGGGATGAAATATTGGACCACCTTGGGCAATCCCGTAGAAATTGCCCACAACGTTTTTACCATGCACGTAAAATAACAATTTCCGTTCAAGCACGCAAATTTATTATTTGCATTGATAATTTCTCATAAAATAGCAAAGCCTTTTTAGCTGGTGCGACAATATGAGATCGATTTTGTACCTCTCCGTGGACTGTCATGTGTGTGTGCTATTTGTGTCGCCTAGTTTTCTGTACAACTGGTCGCATGTAGGATTTGGCAATGTTGTTTTCCGCCATGTTAAGCCGACTGGAGGTGGCATTTGGCCGGTGTGTCGGCGTCTCGGTACAAATGTGACTGTCACTGCCACCAGTGTGCCCATACCGTTGCCACTCGGCACCATTGCATAACGATGAGACTGACGAGACCGGAAGCACAGCCGACCGCGGTTCCCTGGTTTGCTCGGCGAAGCCCCAAACACCTGCGAGAGCGCTCTTGGGCTGGCGCAAATTGAACTCTGTTTTTCCAAGCTTCCCAAGCGAGAGACGTTCGGCCCAGTCAAATCTCTGGCCGGGCACCCTCGTGAGAATTCCTGGATCCGCCTATCATCGAAATTTTGCGGTTGATATTTTGCATGTCAAGTGGTACGCAATATCTTGGGTAGCCGGAGTCGAGTGTTTCTCGCTGCCGGCCGTCTCTCGCCATGCACGTAGCGATGTCCGGCTGTGGCGGACCGACTCGGGCCGACCGTTGGCGGAAGGCCAGCTGGCGCTGGCCGTCGTGTTATGGACGGCTACTGAGTGGGTTGGGTGGGGTACGGCACCACGATGTCGCACCGCATTATTGCCGCGCATTTGTTGGTTGTGGCTGGGCAACAAACAACGGCAGGTTCCGTTTGGAGATTGACGATGTTCCTCCAGTGGCATTGGCGGAACTGTCTCAAAATTAAGGGGAAAGAGCAATTTTGGAGATGATTTTCTCCATGCACCCACTCCATAGGTCATGCCAAAAGTGTGTGTTGGGGAGTTGTTTCCTCTTGGATTCCCGTGTCATTGGTTTGAGGTTACTCACCAGTTGGAACTTAGTGCAATACATACATGACTTCCATCTTAGCTGGGAGAACTGGCTTGTCGCTAGCATTAGCCATAGTCGTTCGAGTTTGATGTGGCGTGTTAGATGGTGTTATTTCAGTAGAACATTCGTAGTTTATAATATTTACTTACAACTCACATTCAGCCGTGCAAATGGGTTTATTGCCCATTAGTATCCACATTGTTCGCTTTAAAATGTCGCTTTAGCTCAGCAACTTAGTATGGCACAGCAAGCACACTTCGCCGCCATTGAAGAACCTTGGTTATATATATATATATATATATATATATATATATATATATATATATATATATATATATATATATATGTAATCTTCTGACAGCTGAAATTCGACTGTTATTTACACTTTGGTTTACCGTGGTGTTGCGCAATACAATAACGAGAAGAAATACTTTTTTATTGAATCTCTCATGGACGAAAATTGTGGTTTTACGACAAAGCTCTAGAAGTGGGTTTAACAGCAAGAAGCTCGAGTTTGTTTTAATCTGCTTTTGTGCATTGCAATAGTAAAGCTGCGCGGGCACGATCGTGGCTGGTATGGCTCACGCGTTTGAGATAGCGTATGAATGTTGTCGCAGCGCAATCTTCCCATGACGTTTCTTCGGCTTAGAGAGAAAAAGCAATCCGTGCTATCGCGAGGTTGGTGACGTTAACCGAGGGAGAGTGGTGAAGGAGTCAGCCCCCTGGAAGGTCGGAGGGGATCCTCCAGGCGATCGATCGCCTTGATGGGCCACTAGAGCCGGCGTGAAGGGTCGGTCCGTGGGCCGACGAAAGGGACCCCAGGCTGGCTGAAAGGGTCCTGGACATGAAGAGGACAAGTTAACGGAGAGCGCCCTCGGGTAATGCTTAAGGACCATTAGCTAAACTAACGTGAAGCGCTTCTAGATCGGGAAACGCTCTCCGAGTCGCTGAAAGGACCCTAGTCTGCCCGTATGGGGACCTACAAGCCCGCCCGCCGCACTGGGATATCTGGACCAAAGAGGCGTGTTGCTTCCCCGTCGCAACTAGCACCGTGCGACGTGGGACCTCAACCTCCAGGACTCGGCGAACCCCGGACGACGGGCTGAGCCAGGTGAAGGACATGGATGTTGAGATGGGATGGACATTGGAATGAAAGCGTACGGATGGAGGGACGGATGAAGAACTCGTCTAGCCCACCATTCGACTTGTCCGCCGGATCATTGGAACATACAAACCCTCCTCCGCCAACACGGAAAAGTAGCGCCTCGTCGGGGGGGGGGGGGACAAAGGCGATTGATCATGAGAGTGATCGTGAGGGGCGTGAGAGCACTGCAGACCTCATGGAGGGAAACGAGATCGCAGTGAGGACAACAGCAGCGCAAAATGAGTCCAACATGCCAGTTAGTGAGAAACACCAGCGCAGCGTGTCTGTGGACACTGCCCAGCAGTCGAGCGGGGACGGCCGGCGTCGAGAGGGCCGCGTCGGCAGCCGGCGCGCAGATTCACACACAACTTGTATTAACCAGCACATACACACATAAAACCGCGCACCATCAGGAAATCTCGCGCCATCGGCGATAGCATGGTGCGACCGCCGGGATACACACAGCCGGTGCTGTCAATATCAGTAGCTGGCACCCGGACAGACAGTGGCAAAATATTATAACAACACGCATTTCTGCACAACCTGTCCGTCACACAAAACCAAGATTACAACAAGAAGCGTAGCTCGGCGGTGAGCCGGGTCGGTCGGAATGTAAGCAAACATCGATATGTAGGCAGTCGTACAGTCGTGCCAACTTCACAGAGTTGGTCGCGACACACGGCCGTGACCAGCGCGCCACAATGTCGCCACAGTACAGGCACCCTGGCACACTACAGCACAGGCACCCTGGCACACCACAGTACAGGCACCCTGGCACACAACAGCACAGGCACCCTGGCACACCACAGTACAGGCACCCTGGCACACCACAGCACAGGCACCCTGGCACACCACAGTACAGGCACCCTGGCACACCACAGTACAGGCACCCTGGCACACCACAGGCACCCTGACACCCTGGCACACCACAGCACAGGCACTCTGGTACACCACGGTACAAGTGACCTTGTACACCACAGTACATGCATTCTAGTACACCACAGTGCATGCACTCAGGCTCACCACAGTACATGTACTCTGATTCACCAAAGTACATGCAGTCTGGTACACCACATTGCGGGCACCCTGGTACAATGCAGTACATTTACTCTGGCACTGTAGTCTCGGACTGTGTTTCACGTACGCCAGCGTGCGAATGACAGCATCATTAGAGGCATGCCTATGGCGGCACATCAGCGTCCGTGCCGTCTGCCGACCAGCGTCGGCGCAGAAATCCGGCCATCGCACCGTGTTCCGTCCCGGCTGGCCGGTGGAGTCACTGATGCCGAGGCGGCTGGGTGACGTCACCCAAAACACCGACCAAACACAGGCGGACAATTTCGGCCGGTAGGTCTCGCGACGAAAACAAAATTATGAGTAATTTGTACACATTGCAGATTGCAGTTTCTAGATGCCACCTCGCGCATGACATTGTTCATTAAACCTGTGGGTGGCGGCGGCCTAAAGGCCATCCGCCCGGATCCATAACAGCCCGGTACACACTGCGGGTCAAGGTCACGACCTTGACCCACACCTACGTCCAGCTGCAGCTCTCTCCGTCACGGCTATCCAGCACAGAATGAGGAACATCTCCGCGCCGGCCGGCCCCCGCCAGCCGGGCGAAACACACAACCACCAACACCGACGGGTCGCGGCTGGCGCCGGCCACCTGTTTGATTTATCGCGCATCTCGCGAGCAGGTCCGGGCGGCGCGCGTCAGTTGTCGCCGCCGGCCGCCACGGCAACGGCGGCGCCACCGTCGACCAGCCGCTTGGCGACGCCGTTGACGGCCGGCCGCGGGCCGGACGGACGGTTTTCCCCGCCGCTGCTGCTCATCTCCTCGCTCGAGTCGCTGCGCGAGTCGCCGTGGATCTGACGACGACAAGCCGGTGAATGCCCAGTGCGGTCGGCACCGCACCCGGCCCGCCTCCGGTGCTCTGCACCCTTCGCAGCTGTGTATACGTGAACAGTCCCCAGCACATTGGCAATGAGCAACGTTGAATCGTTGGCGACATGCCACGTGTAAAGCTGTGCCAGGTACGAAACAGCCTGGTGGTAGCTGCCCTGCGGCAGTGGTATAGTGGGACACACACCGTAAAGCCTGGTGATAGGTACCTTGCGGCAGTGGTATAGTGGGACACACCGTAAAGCCTGGTGGTAGGTACCTTGCGGCAGTGGTATAGTGGGACACACACCGTAAAGCCTGGTGATAGGTACCTTGCGGCAGTGGTATAGTGGGACACACTGTAAAGCCTGGTGGTAGGTACCTTGCGGCAGTGGTATAGTGGGACACACCGTAAAGCCTGGTGGTAGGTACCTTGCGGCAGTGGTATAATGGGGCAGGTCGTAAAGCCCGGTGGTAGGTACCTTGCGGCAGTGGTGTAGTTGGGCACTCTCACCTGTCCTGTGCTAAAAGCCTGGTAGGCCATGAGTAGGATGTAGTAGGTCCAGATGCAGTGCAGGATCAGCAGTCCCAGCATCATGCCGTTGAAGATGTAGTAGGCCGGGAAGAAATGGACTAAGTAGGTGGCGTCGATGGACGTACTGCAAATGCGGCACCAAACCAGTTGTGACAAACAGACAAACTGCTCGGCGATCGGCTCATTCCAGTCGGTAACGCTTCAGGCTTTTCTCAGTAGATTTGAAAGTAAACCAAGAAAATGTACGGACTTAACAGAGCAAAGACGGAAAATTGCAAGAACACAGATGTCACCGCCTCCGTTACAACGTTGGCGTAACGACTTGGTCACGAATGTCACCGTGACGGCCATGCGAAGGGGATAACAGTGGCCACCGCACAAAGTTAATGGACAACATCAATCGAAAACCTCATCTTACAGAGAAATGGACGAAAGACGTGACAGAGAAAGGAAGATAAGCCATATGCAAAGGCATAAGCATGATACAGGAAAGCCCAGCACCAATGCAAGGCAGGTACTGGTAATCCATGGCGATAGTCCCGTGATGGCAGATAAGGGCGCATAGCTGCGGCACGCTACAGGTGATGACAATATTTTTGAGGGCACACAAAAGTTCAAAGTAAGGTGAGTAATGGTTGGAAGCAGTTGGCATTAGTGGTGACTCGAGCGTCGGTTGGTCCAGTGGTGCCACCATCCCGCCCCGCGTCGCAGCATCTGCGAATCGTCGCCGACAAATTACAACCGCGCTCAGGATTGATCGCAAATATTGTCTCAGTTGTTTCCGGACCCATCGACCTCACACGTGACGTGTGTGGCACAGCAAGACTGCTATCGTCAATGCGCAACGACACTGTTGCTACTCATTTTTTATATCACCATGTAAATAACAGCGCCACATGCATGCAATAAATACTCAACAAACGACGGAACGGCTTGCTGCAAAAGAACAGCAAAACGCAAGAGAGAAAAAGAAAACGGAAGGAAAGCGCACACGGGCTGGAGCAACAGGAGACGGAATAATGGCGACAATGTATTCGGAAGGCGATACACAATTACAGAGCAGGCGTAAGCAGCACCAGTAAACGCGCAGGAAAAGACAACAGAAGCGGCCGAACCCAAAAGAAGATGAAAGGAGAGGTTACAAATGGCGAGGAGACGGAGCCGGCCGCCGAGGCGAGGCGAGGCGAGGCGTCCACTGTGTGTAGGCGCAGACACTGTCCACGGCGGAGGGTGCGGCGGTGCATGGCGCAACACGCTGTCTGAAAATGGGTCGACTGGGGCGGATCGGGTTTGGTCGGGTCGGGTCGGGTTGGGCCGGATCAGGTACGGTCGGATCAGGTCGGGTCGGGTCGGGTGGGGTGGGGTGGGGTGGGATGGGATTGGGATTGGGATTGGGTCGGGTGGGGTCGGGTGGTGTGGGTGTTTTCAGGCCGGATCGGGTGGGGTCGGTTCGGGCCCGGTCGGGCCGGGCTGGTCGGTTGGTTATTGGTCTTACAACATTTCGACCGTTGAGTCAAGTAGAGTCGCCAATCTCTCACTCCGACTGGTCGCGGGCGAAGAGTAGCGAAGGTGAGACTCGAACCCACAACCTTTCGATTGTGAGATAAAAAGTTCAGCAGTTGAACAGTTTGCGCCGACAAACAGTTCAGCAGCGGTCGACGCATTCGGCTGTTTTCGACAGACGGAGAGGGCCGGACCCACTCGATCAGTCAGTCAGTCAGGCAGGCAGCCACAGGCTATGATCGCATCACAGCCTCGGTTCCATAAGAGCTTGGCATCAAGTGGGTCCGGTCCCTCTCAACGAGAACTTTGCCTGCGCGCGGCGGAGGGGCCGGATCTACAAGGTCTGCAAAGAAGTTTCACAATTTCCCGGCCTTCGGGCCGCTTCCAAATCAGCCGGACCCACTCAGTCTACAATCTACCCACTCAGTCTCAGTCACTCAGTCTCAGTCTACAGTCTCAGTCAAGCGTTACACGCTACGAAACCATAATCATCTACCTGGTTGCGCTGTATTTTCACTTCATTTCCCCTGTCTTGAAATGGCTAGAGATGGCGTTGACACCAGCAAACGAATATCTTTAGCCCGCGCCGTCTTTCCGGTCAAATCCTCACACCCCGTCTCGAGGGGGAGGGGGGCGGTTCAAGACCCCCTCTAAAATCCAAACTAAGCATCGCACAAAAACGAAAGAGGTGTCATCGGAAAGCGCTCGACGAGTAGGGTCCGGGTCCACACCCAAAAAATATTTTCCCCAAAGTGACGTCACCAGGGGGCTATATTTTCACGACTTTTCACGACTTGCATTACGTTTTTGGCTCTAGGGAGTTCATTTTGGGGGATATGTGAAAAAGCAAATTTATTTGGAATGAGAAAAGGACAGCGAAATCGACCATTTTTTCCTTTTTTCCCCCTCCCACGAAATTTTTTATTTATTCAATATTTTCAAAATTTGGAGCCTTCAAAGTTCTCTTTAATTTTCCTTTTCCAATGGGTAGAGCAGACCGAGAAACGTTGTTGGAAGTCAACTTGCCCTTTCCGCGAAAAACCTGAGGGGGGGTTGAAGACCCCCCCCGAGACGGGACGGGTTAAGGAACGGGCACACGCCGGCAAACGAATGTCTTGAAGGCACACACCGGCAAACGCTTGCAATGCCGCCTAAACCCATATTGGTGTCCTCCACGTCCGATTTAAGTACCGGATGCTCAGTTTTGCCGCCCAGCTCTCCGTCCGTAACACCTCCGAGGCTGTGGACGTCGCATTGGCACAACACAATTGATGACTTGGTCCTTTGTCTCAGAGGACTGGCTCTCGTTCTGATATTTCTGGCGATGCTCCTGTCAAAATTTGCCACCAGACCAATTTGTGGCCACGTCTGTTCTCCCCCTCCATGCGTCTATTTTGCGCCCGAACTCTAAACTACCAGCTGGCGCCATCTACTGTGTGGCGGTCTACACAGGGCAGCCGACACTAGGTCCAGGCTCGGCAGCCCCGCCACAGGCTGCCAGCTGGCGCCATCTACTGTGTGGCGGTCTACACAGGGCAGCCGCTGCTAAGGCCATGCTCGGGCAGCCAAGCCGCAGGCAGCTCTACAGACTACCAGGTGGCGCCATCTACTCTGTGGCGGTCTACACAGGGCGCCCGCTACTGAGCCCAGGCTCGGACAGTCCGGCCAGCATGGAGTGCCCATGGGCGGACCGCCGAGCCACCAGAGCAGCCAATAACAGTAATATCTAGACGGCTGAAACGTGCACAGGGCGTCAACTCCGCGTGCCTAAACATCCCGCTCGGGCACACAGCCAGGGACGGCCGTCAGCTCAGCCAGGGACGGCCGTCACCTCAGCCAGAGGCGGATGTCAGCTCAGCTAGGGACAGCTGTCAGCTCGGCTAGGGGATGCCATCAGCTCAGCTAGGGGAGGCCGTCAGCTCGGCTAGGGGCGGCCGTCAGCTCGGCTAGGGGCGGCCGTCAGCTCGGCTATGGGCGGCGGTCAGCTCAGCTGGGGACGGCCGTCAGCCAAACCAGGGACGGCCCTGGCCTTGCCTGAAGCCAGTCCAGCCAGCCAGAGGCGGCCGTCAGCCCGTCCAGGGGCGGCCGTCAGCCCATCCAAGGGAGGCCGTCAGCCCAGCCGGGGGCGGCCGTCAGCCCAGCCGGGGGCGGCCGTCAGCCCAGCCTGGGGCGGCCGTCAGCCCAGCCGGGGGCGGCCGTCAGCCCAGCCGGGGGCGGCCGTCAGCCCAGCCGGGGGCGGCCGTCAGCCCACCCGGGGGCGGCCGTCAGCCCACCCTGGGGCGGCCGTCAGCCCATCCTGGGGCGGCCGTCAGCCCAGCCGGGGCGGCCGTCAGCCCAGCCGGGGGCGGCCGTCAGCCCAGCCGGGGGCGGCCGTCAGCCCAGCCGGGGGCGGCCGTCAGCCCAGCCTGGGGAGGCCGTCAAGCCCAGCCTGGGGCGGCCGTCAGCCCAACCACGGGCGGCCGTCAGCCCAGCCGGGGGTGGCCGTCAGCCCAGCCGGGGGTGGCCGTCAGCCCACCCTGGGGCGGCCGTCAGCCCAGCCGGGGGCGGCCGTCAGCCCGGCCGGGGGTAGTCGCGCAACGCCCCATGCATGGCGCCACGCGTCCACCATACGAGTGTGAGGTGCGGCGCAGAGCATGCTCAGCGAAGACAACCACCGCAGCCCGCATAGTGAGTGAGTGAGTGGCAGTTAACAGCCCGACAGGCACAGCAAGGCAGACTGCCGGACACAAAGCCAGAGACAGTGTGAAAGAAAGGGTGAGTGATAGAAAGTGTGGGTGAGAGGAGTGAGAGAAAAAGGAAGGCAGTGAGAGAAAAATGAGTGAATGAGAGTGAATGAGTGAGTGTGAGTGTGAGAGCGAATGAAAGTGGGTCAGTGAGCGGGAGTGAGAGCGATATATAGATAGACAGATATACAGATATATACATAGATAAGTAGATAGTAGATAGATAGATAGATAGATCGATAGATAGATAGATAGATAGATAGATAGATAGATATATAGATAGATAGACAGATATACAGATAGATAGATCGATAGATGGATACCTAGATAGGTAGGTAGACAGACAGACAGGCAGACAGAGAGGGCTCCTGCTCACGAAGACCAGGAAGGCTGTTGGAAGCGGCGTGGCGGAAGGGCGGCAATAAGCTGGGGTCCCCTGTGCACCAGGGGTCGCGCGGCCGCCCAGGCATCGCAGAGTCGCCCGCACGGCGCCAGACTGGCGCCGGCCAGCCGGGGGCGGCCGGCGTGACTGGGGCGGCTAGGCGGCCGGGGGCGGCGCGAAGGGATGTTCGCAAGGGCGCGGCGGCCCGGGCCGCTACTCACCGTTTAGGCAAGGCGAGGATGGGGATGCCGTGCGGAAACAGCGCCACGGTGGGGGGTGCGTCGAATAGGAACGTGCTGGAGACAGAGAAGAGAGCTGTGTGGAGACGATACCCGCGCCACTCAGCGTCCGCGTCGGCCGCTCGGTGCTGTGGCGCCTGCACCCGGTCCGACCCACCCCGAGCCCGGCCGTCCGCCGGCCGGCCGCCGCCACCGCGCGTCTGGCGCCCCCCCCCGCCCACCACCTCCCCCTCCATACACGCGGACACCGCTGCCGGCGCGGTGTCCGCGGAAATCTCGACAGGCACCAGCCATCCCTCAGATCAACGCCCGCGGGAGCTGCAGCGGGGCTAAATTTAGCGGCTGGGCCGGAGTCCAGCGTGGGTCGTGCTGACGGCACGCGTGCGGTCAGCTGCTGCGGCCGCTACGCTCCGGTGACGGACCGCCTGCGCGCCAGTGCGCCAGTGCGCCAGTGCGCCAGACAGCGACGGCCGGCGGACGGCGGCGGCGACACCCTCCCCGAGAGCGCGCGCGCGCGGTGCGGTGCGGTGCGGTGCTGGGTGCCCCCGGCGGACGGCGGGCGGCGGGGCCGACGGCCGGCGGGTGACGACCGGGAGCGGGGTGGGACGGGTCACGTGTACAGGGCACAGCGGCCGCACTCGCGCCGCCCGCTCCGGTCGGCAAACACTCTGAAAAACAGCCTCAACAAAACAAACCAAACTAAATCAACTAGCGAGCGGCAAGTCAGATGCAATGGCACGATGCAACACACACGCACACAGCAACACGTGGCCGGCCCAACGGGCCAGCCACACTTGCCTATTCGATACAGCCGCCATACATCTGCAAACACAGACATGTGCATGATTACGGTGGCGGTGCGTCAGCGTGAAAGCCGTGTTGGCAGCACCCCACCGACGGCCGAAGCAGACCACCACCCACATGCGGCCCGTACCTCTCCTAGACATGCGGACCTGCACTGCGCTGCCAACACTACACGCTGCCCAGTGTCAGCCGGAGTCTCCACTGTCCGTGATACCGTGCCCTCGACATGCGATCCGGCAGCCCGCCACACAGCATCCTCAGGACGTGATACAACAGCCCAACGGCAGCACACCCTCAGGACGTGATACAGCAGCCCGGCAGCAGCACGACCTCGGACGCGATACAGCATCCTCAGGACGTGATACAAAACCACGGCGACATCACGACCTCAGACGTAATACAACAGCCGGGAGGGATCATGACGTCGGCAAGTGATACAACACCCGACGGCGTCACGACCTCGGCACGTGATACAACAGCCTTACCACGCCCAAAGGACGCTATGCAGCAGACCATCCTCACGTCCTCATCACGTGATTAAGCATCCCCGGCACGCCTCAGTCAGAAACGGGATTCAGCATCCCCTTCGGTCCTCAGTACATGACACAGCAGCCCAACTACGTTTTCAGGCATAAGCGTATGATACAACAGCCTGATCGTTGCCAGCACGTAACACATCACCTCGACCGCACCACGTCCTCAGCAAGTGACACATCACCTCGACCGCACCACGTCCTCAGCAAGTGACACATCACCTCGACCGCACCACGTTCTCAGCAAGTGACACATCACCTCGACCGCACCACGTCCTCAGCAAGTGACACATCACCTCGACCGCACCACGTCCTCAGCAAGTGACACATCACCTCGACCGCACCACGTCCTCAGCAAGTGACACATCACCTCGACCGCACCACGTCCTCAGCAAGTGACACATCACCTCGACCGCACCACGTCCTCAGCAAGTGACACATCACCTCGACCACACCACGTCCTCAGCAAGTGACACATCACCTCGACCGCACCACGTCCTTAGCAAGTGACACAACAGACCCACCACGTCCTCAGCACGTGATACAACAGACCCACCACGTCCTCAGCACGTGATACAACAGACCCACCACGTCCTCAGCAAGTGACACAACAGACCCACCACGTCCTCAGCACGTGATACAACAGACCCACCACGTCCTCAGCACGTGATACAACAGACCCACCACGTCCTCAGCACGTGATACAACAGACCCACCACGTCCTCAGCACGTGATACAACAGACCCACCACGTCCTCAGCACGTGATACAACAGACCCACCACGTCCTCAGCACGTGATACAACAGACCCACCACGTCATCAGCATGAGATCGGCCAGACCCACCACATCGGCAGCACGGATTCAGCAGGCCGGCCGCGCCATCAGCAGTTGACGTGAGTGAGCCAGCGGCCAGAGCAGGCCGGCAGAGGCCAGGGGACGAGGTCAGGAGACAACCCAGCACGAGCAGGCAGTGTCGGCTAGCTGAGGGGCTAGGATACAGCAACTAGGACCGCGACTAGGACACAGCAACAGCTGCTACCGACAGCTAGCAGTGTCTCGGACACAGCAGCTGCTGCCGACAGTTGCTGCCGAGGGCTGGTCTTGCTTCGGACATAGCAGCTGCTGCCGACAGCTGGCCGTGGCTCGGACATAGCAGCTGCTGCCGACAGCTGGCCGTGGCTCGGACACAGAAGCTGCTGCCGACAGTTGCTGCTGACAGCTGACCCTGCCTCGGATATAGCAGCTGCTGCCGACAGCTGGCGTGGCTCGGACACAGAAGCTGCTGGCGATAGCTGCCGGCTGAAGACGACTACCAAAGTGGTGTCCTCCTGGTGTTCACACGGGCATACCGGCTGGCTATACAGTGTGCGGTGTAACATTGCAAGGTGTATCAGATTCAGTGAAGCGGTGTACGATGCAGCAGTGTACGATGCAGCGGTATACAGTGCACAGTGCACAGTGAAACAGTGCAGTAGTGTATAGTGCAGCAGTGTACGGTGTACACTACTGCGTAGCTGCACTGTACCATTGAACAGTGTAACAGTGCAGCAGTGTGAAATGTGGTGGCTCATATCACACAGTGCACTGCACTGTGAAATGTGGTGGCTCACTGTGCAATGCACTGGCTGTACTGTGCACAGTGTATAGTGCACAGTGCAGACGGACCTAGCCCCCAGTCAGTACTACACACATCACACCCGAACAGTCACACAGTGTACCCGTGCCGCCACCACGCACTACACCACCCAATGCACACATCGACCACGGAACGGCATGCAGAAGCGCGGGCTTCGTCCGGCGAGGGGCCACAGACGGGGAGAGCGGCAGCCGAGGCAGAGCGGGGGCGCGGGCGGAGCGGCGGCCGGCCATACCTGTACAGTATCCAGCCGGGGTATATACCGAGCCGCGTCACGATCCAGATGACCACGAACAGCGCGAACGTCACGTCGCACCACATGTGCAGGCTCAGGTACTTGAACATCTTGGCGCCCTGCGGAGCCGGCCGCCGGTCAGGAGCGTCACACTGCACGGCCGCACCGACCACCCCAGTGCTGGCCCATCACACGGCAAGGTGAACACACTCGCGGCCAAATCACCGGTAGGCAGTGTAAAATAATTCACCATGTGGCCTGGAAATGCACAGTTAATGGAGTTGTGGTATTTCATCCTCGTCTTCGGTTTTTACCATTTTGCCACATGATGTATGCGCAGTCATGCACACAACTGCTAAATAACGTAAAATGCATGTGACTGAAGTGAAAGGCATTCCGTTTTTTAATCCTTAAGTGGCAATCCTTTATTTTCTTCCAATCTTTCACTATTCCCATGCAACTTCTTCCTTCATCCACACAGTTAATGGTGACGTAACTTTAGGACACTGCCAGTAGTGCTCAGGACGGAACTCGAGGAGAAAGCGGGGAATCGTTGAGCTGCGCTCAGGGTACGAAACACCAGGTTCTACTTGATGCACTCTCTGGAGATCAAAAGTAGTCGAGTGGGCTGTTCTTGTACGCTACCCACTGACCGGTCGACCCACTGACCAACACAACCAGGGACCGGGTGGCGGCCGGTCAGGGCAATTTGGCTGGCCTAACCGCAACACACGATAACAGCCAGTTTTTTCAGTGGTCCTCTTCGGAATTTAAAATCAGAGCGACCCGGAACTTACCACGCGGGCCTTGTGCGAGTGTGTGTGTGTGGGGGGGGGGGGGGCAGATTCGAGCAAGAGAACGCGGACTATCCGCAACTTGACCAGCCAACTCGTTTCCCGTTCTACCAAGATTACCGGGTATCCAGCAGGGTATTACATTTTCCCACGCTCGCCTAAGCTTAGTAAGACGCAGTACATTCTGCATGATAGGGTCATGCGAATAAAACGTCTTTATCGCACGAAGGTTGCTTAGATACTCTTTAAGCATGATATAGTCAGCATTCCCCACTTCGACAAAACGTAAGGCCTTCGTGATTGCAATCAGTTCGGCTGTGTAAAGAGGCGCTACGTGGCAAGGCAGCACAAACGGCCTGGTCGTGGTTCCCCGTACACAAGCACAGCCCACACCATCACCAGCTTCAGACACGCCGGTTTAAGTGAGAATAAAAGTGTAATATGTTTCAACCTGGTATATGTCTTTCGTGATCTGTTTTTTTTTGCTTGACGGGAATTTGAGCTTAATCCGAATACTATCGTCGACTCTCGCATCACCCATCCATACACTGCATGCAAACTTTGGTATCTTCAGGGCATTACCTCCCTGGGCACCGCAAACTCCATCTCAAAGCATCATCCTTTAGCTTCTCGCATCTAAAAACATTTACTATTCTGCTGCATCGGTTTCGTCGCTGAAAGGGAGACAGCTAGGCGAGATTACTGACGAGGAATCTCCGAAGATGAGGATCCGAGGGGCAGTGGGAGCGTGGCAGAGGGCCATTGTAACTACACTTCCGCTGCCCTCCGAGTTTGGCATGCTGCTACTCGCGATATGTGGGATGATGGTCTGACCTAACAGGGATGTTGACAGTAAATGGACAACGTATGGATAACGCAGTAAATGGATGAGGAGATGAAGGATGCACAGCTAGGGTCCGCGTGATCGCCAAGCACATCGCCAGCCGAAGGTGGCGCCCTTGCTGGGCGGCTGGCACCTAACCTCCATGGAGACACCCGAAGTACGGTTGTCACTGCACCCACTCGACTGTGCTATCTGGACTACAGGCCAGGACAGGCCTGGACTGTAACAGCAGCGCAGTGAACTGTACACCGCACCAAGGTACCCGGGCCACATCCGCCGGAGCTGCCGGGCTACATCCGCTGAAGCTTTCAGGCTACATCCGCCGGAGCTGCAAGACCACATTCGCCGGAGCTGTCAGACCACATCCGCCGGAGCTGCCGGGACATATCCGCCGGAGCTGCGAGACCACATCCGCCGGAGCTGCCGGACCACATCCGCCGGAGCTGCCGGGCCACATCCGCCGGAGCTGCCGGGCCACATCCGCCGGAGCTGCCGGGCCACATCCGCCGGAGCTGCCGGGCCACATCCGCCGGAGCTGCCAGGCCACATCCGCCGGAGCCGCCGGGCCACATCCGCCGGAGCTGCCGGGCCACATCCGCCGGAGCTGCCGAGCTACATCCGCCGGAGCTGCCGGGCCACATCCGCCGGAGCTGCCGAGCTACATCCGCCGGAGCTGCCAAGCTACATCCGCCGGAGCCGCCGGGCCACATCCGCCGGAGCTGCCAGGCTACATCCGCCGGAGCCGGGGTCCCGGGCTCCATCTGGCGGAGTTAGCGTGGCACATCCGGACAGAGTGGCCACCGCCGGACTGGCCACGACGACCAGCGGCGGCTACCGCGTGACTGACCAGCCGGACTGGCCAGACTGACCACCGACTGACTGGACCGGACTGCCGCCGGACTGGCCACCGCCCGACTGACCACCGCCGGACCGACAGCCTGCGCCGTCCAACAGAAGGCCAGCACAGCCGTCGCCGCCGGACGTCCCGTCACCCGCACCCTTCCTCCACACTGGCCTGAACCGCAGACAGTTCGGAGCCGGCCAGCGGCTTCCAGAAGGAGGTCGTGGTCGTGCCGCAGGGCAGTCGGGCTGCCTTGCACTACAGCAGTGGCGGCCGGCCACCAGAGTGCCGGTGACGCTCACTGCCGCTATGGCCGCACAGCAGCGGCCCGACCGGCGGCCATCCAGCCCGGCCACCCAGCTGAGAGATAATAACAGCAGAGAGATAATGAGCGCCGTAATCAGCCGCCGACAAGTGGCCGCCGTAATCAGCCACCGGCTGGGCGGCCCATTTGGCGGGTGGCGACAGCCAGCGGCATTTGGAGGCGACACGTGCCGGCAGCAGCGCCACCTGCGGCAGTTATCAGCAGCAGTTGTTCACTAGTAATGACATCACTTGTCGAGCCATCAAATGAGCGTTGGCCTACGACCGGATAACATCTGTGTGAACGGCCAAACCAAGCACACACCACCGTGCCACCGACTACCCAGCTGTCCCGGCTCAGCAGCCTACCACGACACACCACCGTGCCAATGACTACCCAGCTGTCCCGGGTCAGCAGCTTACCACGACACACCACCGTGCCACCGCCAGCTGTCTTGGATCAGCAGCGTACCACTGCACACTACTGTGCCATCGACTACCCAGCTGTCTTGGATCAGCAGCGTACCACTGCACACTACTGTGCCATCGACTACCAGCTGTCTTGGATGAGTAACACTGTGCCATCGACTACCCAGCTGTCTTGGATCAGCAGCGCACCACTGCACACCACCGTGCCACCGACTACCCAGCTGTCTTGGATCAGCAGCGTACCACTGCACACTACCGTGCCATCGACTACCCAGCTGTCTTGGATCAGCAGCGCACCACTGCACACTACTGTGCCATCGACTACCCAGCTGTCTTGGATCAGCAGCGTACCACTGCACACTACTGTGCCATCGACTACCCAGCTGTCTTGGATCAGCAGCGTACCACTGCACACTACCGTGCCACCGACTACTCAGCTGTCTTAGATCAGCAGCGTACCACTGCACACTACCGTGCCACTGACTGCGCACCATCGCCACTGAAAGTCACGCCACCAAAATATGACCCCGAATACATCTATCACTCCCTCACTGCCCTGTCACGCAAGGAAACTGAATTCGCTTCGGCGTCTGACCGGCGTCGAGTGAAAGAGGGCCCGAGTTTCTGGACGCTGTAAAGCGACTCCAATGGACAACGAAATATGGGGCGGAAAATTCAACAATCCCAACCAACACCATTGGCACGGTTAATGGCCTGAAAAGAACGCTCTTAATCTACGGACCAGGTTGCCAGCTACACTCACCTCCACACGAGGTGTGACGTTTGCCAAGGCAATTCCGACACGAGCGTCACGCCACCAGACGTCCGTTCGTAGGCGGGGTGTCGAAAGCTCGACAAATCACAGTCATCATTTGTTCATGCTCCAGGTGATTACTTCCAGTACTCGCATGCATAACGGTACCGTGGCATCATTCACGGCGAGCAAATTTGTTTGCCTCAAATGTCGACAATGCGATAACTAATCGGCAGATCTGATAACTAATCGCACGGCTGATTTCAAAGTGCGGTTCAGCAAACACTCCGGCGGTGGCCATTTGCACATCTATTGCAGTGACTTTCTAAATATGGCGACCGCTTGGGAACATTCCTGTGACTGTCACCTTCTAGTCCTTCTACTCCCTGGACCGTCATACCGACCTGGACTACCACCCTCTGGTCTCTCTAGTCGCCTGAGACTACCACCCCTAGTCTCCATACTTTACAGAGCTGTCACCTTCTGATCCGTGCTTCCATGAACTGCTACTCTCTGATTCCTCACCGGGCACCGTTCTGCCTTTGCCGCCCTCGACTCCTTCCTCAGAGATCACATTCCCTGTTTGGCTCTGTATCTGCCGACCTCGGGCCTCTCATCGGCCCCATACGTGATCGCCCCCCCCCCCACACTGTTGTCTGACTATGGAGTGGCTTTATCTGGACGGCGCGGCCGTCTCCCCTACCCGACGACCGGACCGGTACCGCTCCACACATGAAGTCAACTGACGTCACTGCCGGACCCTGACGAGCTGACGGAAACGCTCCACACACTGCACAGGCGACACACGAAGTCAACTGATGGCGGTGGTAGATTGGAGTTTAGGGGCGCGTCGACATCTAGGGTCATTTTACGCCCATAACTGATCAACTGATGTCACTACCTGGCTATAGTGCCGCCGGTATTACCCAACCGTCACTGGGGAAGGACCCAACCGTCATTGGGAGGACTCCCTTCTGTCACCTGGAGGACTCCATGCCATTATTGGGGAAGTTCCCTGTCGTCACAGGGGTAAAGATCATTGCCGTCACTGGGGGGACTCCCTGCCTCCACTGGGATGACTGTCATCTCTGGGAGGGCTCCCTGTGTCACTGGGAATACTTCCTGTTGTCACTGGGATATTTCCTGTCGCCTCTGGGGAGGACTTTCAGCAGTGACTGGCAGGACTCTTTATCGTTCCTGGGGAGGACCCCATCGCTGGAAAGGACTCTGTCGTCACCCGGAGGACTCCCTGCTGCCACTAGGACGACCCCCTGTTTGCCACTGGAAGGACTCCCTGCCGTCAGCGGGATACACTATTTCCGAGCGGCCTTTCCATTTCACGAACGATCCCATTTTGGAAGCGGCGTACTGTCGAGAGCGCCGCCACCGCCGAGACAGCCACCACTGATGGCAGATTCTCAGCGGCCGACAGACAGGAACATTGCCGCAAGTTGGCCAGCTGGACAGCGACATTGCCGTGTTGGCCGCCGTAATGCCGCCAGCTGGACAGTGTGTTGTCGAGACAGCGACATTGCCGATACAGCCACATTGATGGGGGACGCTCAGCGGCCGACAGACGGGGCCGCCACCGTCAGACTGCACAGCACTGGCCGCGCCGACTGAGCGGACGAAACCGGCCGGGTCGGTCCGAGGGTCGGTCCGAGGGTCGGTCCGAGGGTCGGTCCGAGGGTCGGTCCGAGGGTCGGTCCGAGGGTCGGTCCGAGGGTCGGTCCGAGGGTCGGTCCGAGGGTCGGTCCGAGGGTCGGTCGGTCCGAGGGTCGGTCGGTCGGCGAGGGTCGGTCGAGGGTCGGTCGGGTCGGTCCGAGGGTCGGTCGGGGTCGGTCCGAGGGTCGGTCCGAGGGTCGGTCCGAGGTCGGTCCAGGGTCGGTCGAGGGTCGGTCCGAGGGTCGGTCCGAGGGTCGGTCCGGTCGAGGGTCGGTCGGGGTGGAGGTAGTCCGAGGGTCGGTCCGAGGGTCGGTCCGAGGGTCGGACGCGGTGCCGGTGGCGCCGGCGGCCGTGGGGACGGCCCAATACGCCGCGGGCGGCGGCTCGCCCCGTCCGCGGCGGCGACCAGACGACACACGTGTCTGCTCTCGTCGATACCAGTCGGCCATCGACACACGCCGTCGACGACCGGCCGATCGACCACGCGGCTCTCACGGCCGGTGTCGATCCAGTGAGACCTCACCGACCGCCGTGCCGGCGACGGCCGCCCGGCGCAGTACCGATCCAGAGCGACACCTTCAACGATAACCTTGGAACAGTGTGGGCGGCGCCATTAGCCGTGAATGTGCAAAAAGCGCGTCGGGAACCGCCCGATAAAAACAGACAATGAGAACCTTTGGCTCTTTTGCGACGCGTTCAACTGCTAGGTCAAATAGCGTCGCCAGCCTCTCGCGCCGATTGGTCGCTGGTGGACTTGGTGATGCCGTCGGACGCAGGATTCGAACCCATAATCTTGCGATCAAGAGTCAGCGCTCTACCGACTGAGCTACCGTGCCCCTCCCCCCAGCGACACCTCCGCCGGCACTGTCTCCTCCCTCAGGAAGGCCGACCGCCCTCGCAGCGGACTCGCTCCACGCATCGACGTCTTGATGGCGTCCGTGCGTCGACACCACTGGTCCAGATTTTTTTCTTCTCAGAAGTAAGCAGTAGCGAAACCTGACCACTCCTGTGAAACCAGTGTCGTCCGCACAGCTCTGGCACGTTGGCACTGCCTCGGTACTGTACAGTATCTGTGGTGTGGCGACACCGCCAGCATGGCTTAGTTGCCGGGTATAGGGACACCGCCACAATATTGTATGAGCACTCCGGTATGGCCGTACAGACGTGGTGTGATTTCGCTGGCCTGGTATAGTATGACTGTCCTGGCATGGCGACACAGCCCGGGTATGAGGCACTCGTACGTACTTCCAACGACCTTCCCAACTATCGCTTTCTAACTGCAATGGCCTTCGAGCTAACCAGGGGGAGAGGCAACATTTGTCCCTTCCCCAGTGGGATGAATTCGACCTGCTCCCGCGGGGAGGCGTTAATACCGAACCTGAGGCAACCCATAGACCGTAGTGTCTATGTGTTGACCTAACATAATATGTGTATGTGTGACCTAACACCATACTGGTCCTAGGTCCGGTAGGTCCCGTACTACATTCACTAAATATGCCTACCAGCTCACAGTTAATACGTGCGAATCAGGCGTAGAGAAAATCTGTCGTGTTTTCAATGGTTCATTCGGAGCATTATATTCGTCTGTTCGAACTCAAAATAACAACTACATATACAAACACCGTCTTTGGTGGTGTTCGGTCATGCACATATACAAACACCGTCTTTGATCCGGTCTTACGCTCTGGTGGTCTGGTAGTGTCCGATGCTTCGGTCTGATGCTTATGCTCTGATGCTCTGCTATGCTATGCTATGGGTCGATGCTATGGTTTGGTGGGTGTCGGGCCTGGCATAGGAGCTCGCCAGCGCGTTCACTCAGTTAGTGTGTTGTTGTCTTGATTGGCCTGTCCTTTCCGTTAGTTAGGTGCTTCCTCGGCGGAACACGTATTCAGCACGTACATCTGGCGTGGATACTGCATGAGCGCACCCCTCCAGCCAGCATGTGTGACGTTTTGACGGGTGTACTACTCCGCTGGGAGTGGTGTGATTCCGGGGGATATCAGGTCCTTCCACCCAAGACGGTGTTTGCATATGTAGTTGCTATTTTGAGTTTGAACCAGCAGGCAGATGTCCGACCAGCACCACTCACCAGCAGGAAGATGTCCGGCCAGCACCACTCACCAGCAGGAAGATGTCCGGCCAGCACCACTCACCAGCGGGAAGATGTCCGGCCAGCACCACTCACCAGCAGGAAGATGTCCGGCCAGCACCACTCACCAGCAGGAAGATGTCCGGCCAGCACCACTCACCAGCAGGCAGATGTCCGGCCAGCACCACTCACCAGCAGGCAGATGTCCGGCCAGCACCACTCACCAGCAGGAAGATGTCCGGCCAGCACCACTCACCAGCAGGAAGATGTCCGACACGTCGTGCACGATCAGCGTCAGCGTGCCGATCCGGGTGAAGTTGCACGCCCACGAGAAGGACAGCAGGCAGATGGTGACCACGTGGTGCAGCAGCATCTCCCAGAAGTCCTGCACGGCGAGGCGACACAGGTCAGGTCACAGACACGGCAGAGATCACACCCTCGGTCCATGTGTTGCTTCAAGTGTCGGCTCCATGTGTTGGTTTCAAACTTGTCACAACTCATGGCAGTAGGGCCTGGTGTCCACGTCCCATCGGACCGCTCACCGGACCGGAAGGTGGCAGCCTCTTCACATAACAAGACTCGTCAAACGAGGTGGTTGGTTGATGATGATGATTAATGGGGTTTCAGGGTGTGTCAATCCATGTGGATTATATTGCACCCATAACAAAGTGGTTGGTTGACATAAGCTATTCAATAACATTTCACAACACGTTCGCTGGAATTTTCAAAAATTCCAGCCACTAACCAGCTTCGTATCCTGCTATAAGGGGATAGATTGAGCGAAAACGGATCATAACAAAATTGCCAACGATGGCCTTTCAATGTGGGCATACATAGTCAGCAGCCCGTCGACGATACATACCGACGGCGGGTACCGAAACACCACAAACACGACCGCAGTCGGAGTTCGGGTGAGCCGACTGACCAACAGTGGCGCAGCGCACCACTGTTGAATGGTGCGGCGCAGCGCAGCCACCAGCTTCGCCAGCCGCTTGCTGATGAACCACCAGAAACACAGAGACCACCCACCTTGTGCTTGACGTCGAAGAAATGGCGCATAGTCATGGACCAGTAGAAACTGAGCGACAGCATGTAGTACCACCAGACATCGTCGTCGATCGGCTGCAGGAGTGACAGTTCAGTCAGTCACACACTGGAGTGGCAGTTCCGTCAGTCACACGTCAGAGTGACAGTTCAGTCAGTCACACGCTGGAGTGATAGTTCCGTTAGTCACACGCTGGAGTGACAGTTCCATCAGTTACACGCAACCTTCAAAATTGACATACCTTGTGACCTTGTGTACCTTGTGTAGATACCTTCCGTACGCTCAATCCGCGGCGCGATTTAGACAGATAGCGTGCTTAATGTTGATCGGTCGGAGATTTAAAAAGCGTGCGCTGAGGGTGATATCGAACCACATATGAAGGATATTGACATAAACGCATACCGGAAGCGTATAAACTAGGACTATTTCTTGTGATACATGCTTTAAATGATGGTATATTCTAATGTAAAATTATCTATGTGGTACAGGTAGATAATTTTACATAATGTCACACCATTTTACATAACATTACGTAACGTCATCCATGCGTTACATTCACGACACTCGGATTGTACGCGAGAAACAGCGCGAAGCTTTTCCGGCAAGTTTTGTACCGTATCGCGTCTTAATGGTTCAACACGGTTCATGAAACGCTACCGGCATTGCAACGTATCCAAGTACAGCCACCCTGCGAGCCTGGGTACCAGGACGAAGCACCATATCCCGGTGGTACCCTTCGGCATTCGCCAGGGCAACCAATTCACGGGTGCCTCGGGCGACGTCCTCTGATGGAGGTGACTGTCAGTGGATGTAACTTTCGACTGCGAGCAAAGTCGCGGCGCTATTCTGACCGTAACTCAGCCGAGCTTCCTTATGCCACTGCTCGCGGAACGGAAGCACATCGCCGTTCTGAGACTCGGCGGCGGCCTAACGATCGCATAACAGGGCTGGCCTGGAGTGACAGGGGGAGCGTCGACAAAAGCCGGTGCGACAGCACACCGCACAGCGCTGGAGTCTTAACACTGGCGACCGTAGTGCACATGCACACGGGCAACTGGTCGCTTGTGACCACGAATTCACCAGTGACGCTTCACACATGAGGCTGTTTCCCAACGTTGTCCGTGTGCGAACGGTTAGTCCTGAGTGGGCAGTGCCGACTGGGCAGACCTTCAGCGCCGAATCGGTGCCGTGGTTGCGCACCGGGCACAAACGCCTTTGTCAGGCGAGCTAAAATCGGACGTCAGCACGCCGGCCACCTTCACGTGATTCGCTTCTCGCAGGGCACAGGAACTGACGAGTAGGCTGGTCCGGTTTGCACACTTTTTGCCAAAATCGAAGCAGCTCCCCCTCATTTTATGCATCTTTGGCCGCTGAGCACGATAGAAGCATCAGAAATGCAAATTTCTCACATCTTTTGATGGCCTCGGCCACTTGAAGATTTTGGCTGGGACCAAATTTTGGACATTTCTGCATCTCATAAGCGGACTGGTGGGAAAAGGAGTCCGCTTGAGCATTGCATCGTCGAGGCAATTCATTCATTCATTTACCACCTCTGTTCAACCAATATGTGCGATTATTTCACTGTAGAATCCGTTACCATTTGTGTGTATTTGCATCTCTAATTCACATAAAACATAATCGATAGGTTAGTTGAGACGGTACCAGTGCATCAAAACGCCAAACCACGCTTGGTGGAAAGCACGAACGCGTTCGTCATAAGGCATTTGGAAGGCAGCCGGGCTCGCTAAGCCTGCCATCTGTTGGCAGCCCAGGGAACCCCTCGAACCTTCCATACTTTAGAAGACGAAATCTGAGGTAATAAGACAGCTAGAATCTTGGAAACGGTGCCAAATGATCTAAAATGAATTGCTTCGACGATGTAATGCTCAAGCATACTCATTTTCTCACCAGCCCGCTTATAAAATACAGAAATGTCCAAAATTTGGTCCAGGCCAAAATCTTCAAATGGCCGGGCCATCAAAAGATGCGACAAATTTGCATTTCTGATGCTTTCTTCGTGTTCAGCGGCCCAAAATGCATAATATAAGGGGGAGCTGCTATCGATTTTGGCAAAAAGTGTGCAAACCGGACCAGCCTACTGACGAGCCTCCTCGCGGCGCCAGCGTCCGAAGGCACGCGACTTGCCGGTGCACCAACGGCGGTTGACCCGAGCTTCCGACAGCAGCGACGGCGGCCGACCTGGGCTTCCGACAGCAGCGACGGCGGCCGACCCGAGCTTCCGACAGCAGCGACGGCGGCCGACCTGGGCTTCCGACAGCAGCGACGGTGGCCGACCCGAGCTTCCGACAGCAGCGACGGCGGCCGACCTGGGCTTCCGACAGAAGCGACGGTGGCCGACCTGGGCTTCTGACAGCGGCGACGGCGGCCGACCTGGGCTTCCGACGGCAGCGACGGCGGCCGACCTGGAGCTTCCGACAGCAGCGACGGCGGCCGACCTGGGCTTCCGACAGCAGCGACGGCGGCCGACCCGGCTTCCGACAGCAGCGACGGCGGCCGACCTGGGCTTCCGACAGCAGCGACGGCGGCCGACCCGGGCTTCCGACAGCAGCGACGGCGGCCGACCCGAGCTTCCGACAGCAGCGACGGCGGCCGACCTGGGCTTCTGACAGCGGCGACGGCGGCCGACCTGGGCTTCCGACGGCAGCGACGGCGGCTGACCCGAGCTTCCGACAGCGGCGACGGCGGCCGACCTGGGCTTCCGACAACAGCGACGGCGGCCGACCTGGGCTTCCGACAGCAGCGCGGCCGACCTGGGCTTCCGACGGCAGCGACGGCGGCCGACCTGGGCTTCCGACAACAGCGACGGCGACCTGACTAGAGCCTCCGACAGCAGCGCCACCACTGAGGCCCGACGGCCGCCGGCAGAACGCCGCCGTGCCCGATGTACCGGCGGCTCTGCTCACTGACGCTGGCCACGTGTCCAGCGATGCCGCCCCCTGTCCACCGACTCGGACACGTGCCGTCGGCTCACGTGTCGCGTCGCTGTGGCGGCGGCACGTGTATCGGGTATCCACTGACTCGGACACGTGTCGCGTCGCTGTGGCGGCGGCACGTGTATCGGGTATCCACTGACCCGGACACGTGTCGCGTCGCTGTGGCGGCGGCACACGTGCCGGGCATCCACCGACCCGGACACGCGCCGCCAGCCCAAGCGTCGCGTCGTCGTGGTGACTGCGGCACCGGCACGCCGTTCAGTCCCGACCGCAGCGGTCACGTACGGTGGCCGCCTTTGCCATTCCGCCCCGCGGCGGCCTCGTGCCCGCTGGCCCGCAGCACGGCCATGCACTTGTGGCGCCGGTCTCTAATGACGAAGCCACTGCGGGGGGAATCCACTCACAGCTCTCGACCGAGCACGGCTCCGCGGTCGGGCCGAGTCGGGCGGTGAGCACGTGATCGCGCCGCGTCACCAGCTGGAGCCGTCCAGGCGGAGCCAGCGCTCGAGGGGCCTGATCGCGCCGCGTAGCACACCCCAGCTGGAGCCGTCCAGGTGGAGCCAGCGCTCGAGGGGCCTGTGGTGAGCACGCGACCGCGCCGCACCACCAGCTGGAGCCCACCAGGCGGAGCCAGCGCTCGAGGGGCCTGTGGTGAGCACGTGACCGCGCCCCATCACCAGTTGGAGCCCACCCGGCAGTCAGCGCTCGCGGGACCTGCGGTGCTGGACACTCCGTGGTGTCAGCTGGGTGCCGACACGACAGCGCCTTGGAGCCGCCACACACCCGACGAACGGGAACTCGGCTGTGGCCGGTGGCGGACGACAGTACAAGTTGGGCACGTTCGTAGCATGCGTGTGGTAGAACACACTTCGCCGGGCTGTAGTACAGCACCTGCTCTGGTTTCTTCGGCTTTCTGTCAGGCTGACACGTGTGCTGTGTGGAGGCGACAAGTCTGTCCGGGACAAAAACAAAACGAACGAAGGCACGTCCCTTGCAGAGGCGCGCTTTGGTGGAACTCTCCTCCGTCGCGGAGCCATGCTTCACATGTTAGCGGGTGCATATTTTCGCGTTGGATATTGGCAGGGATATCACCTACCACTTGCTTCTAAACATTCATCTGCATTTTCAAACACTTACATTGCGGATGCACAACGGTATCTGAGCCACACACGTTTGCAATGACGGGTACATTGGTTGGCTATCAGCAAAACCACACGCCAATAGTCGTTGTTGCAATGCCATTCATTGGCTTAAATGCAATCACCGTTCAGTAGCGTACCTCCGTCCATAGCAGTACATCGACAGTCGGCTGACGCGGCAACGAAACGCCGACGACCTTCGCCAATGAAAGGCTACACACAACATACGTAAACAGTACGGGATTGAAACAGACGACACGCATAAACTGACCAAGTGCCTGCACCGGTTTGGTACTCGAACAGCACTGACTTGGCACTTGAACTCGCACGGCCAGATGAAAAGATGCCTTGCTCCTTCTAGCGACATGCCAGGAAAACAAATTCGGAGTGTGGAAAGTTGGTTGGTTGGTTATTTGAACTAAGGGGCGCATCGACTGCTTTGGTCATACAACGCCCAGCAAGTGTGGAAGGTGATGGCGAAAAAGCATCATGCTTGCCACACAGAACGTCTTGCTTCATATTGCGTACCGCGATCTTGTGTGCCTTATCATGGGTACCGCTCAGTACGGTTCCCAAGTGCTGGCTGGCTTTTCCTACGATTTGCTCTCGTTAAGATCGTGAACAAGGATTCGGTGTGAGCGATCACTTCGTGAAAGTGGTACACAAAATGGCATCCAGACAGATAGATAAGCCTACTTACCTTCACGGATATCGCCTTCATCCAGAAATGAAGTTGAGATAATTCGCAAATACACTCAATGCTCAAGCATGCTCATGTTCTCGCCTAGAGCTCATACTCTGGAACTTAGAATGCTTCTCATCACCATCGTTATACATTCTTCAAAAGGAAAACATGCCACACTCTCAAAATCGTTCATACAAAGTATCAAATTATCTGCAACCTCTACAACCGTCCACGGTGCACTTCGATTCGACACATGAGTTATATATGCATGCGGATGCTAGCCGACGCTAGCGTAATCCATTGAGCGAAATAAGAACAGGCTATTTGATGAAAGTTGAAAGCATACATATCCTAAGCGATGTAGCTAATTTCACGTCACTCCTGAGAACATTTAATTACAACAAATATTAAAATAGAAGAATAAAACTAAACACTACCGTCATCCTTTGAGTAGTCAGCAAAACAAAATCAGGTTGGCTTCTTCCTATGAAGGAGCCACTATAGATATTTTGCGTATGGATACTTTACCAAGCTGATATTTTGCGGAACTGATGCAACGTATCGATATGTTGCAGAACCGATATTAAAACGTGTTGATATTTTGCGTGTCGACATTGTGCAGCGTCATGCTGATATTTTACGTCATTGAATAATAATAGGGGACTCTGATTGTTATAGAGGGGGAGGGGCCTTGACGGTCACACAGGGTCACCTCGACAACTACAGATGGTAAGAGGTTAAGAGGATAGTAAGAAGGTCCCTGCAGACAAACTGCCAGCCATATCGAGCGGCAGCCCTCCGACAGCCACTTGATAGCAGTCAGGCAGACCGAAAAGCTCCTCGTGGGCCACAGTGTAAGTAGGTAGAGTAACTATGCATGTATATGTCGGGCTGTATTTTGTAACCACAGAATAACATGGTGGAAATCGATTCGCGCATGAATATCCACTGACCATGGTTGTTGGTCCACGACCACCAGCAGGCTCCTCAAAAACCTGCGTCCCGCTGCGAAATCCCCGTGTGGACCCCTGCAAACTGACATGAAGACAATACGAATTCTTCATTCAGTTGCTCTGATAACCGTTAGCTGTGTTCACTCCCAGCGGATATTGCTCACGGCTGAATCATCAACAGCTCTGATCAGTGTAAAATGTTTCACCATGTGGCCTGGAAATTCACAGTTAATGGAGTTGTGCTATTTCATCCTCGTCATAGGTTTTTAGCATTTTGCCACATGATGTATGGGCAGTCATCATGCATACGACTGCTAAATAATGTAAAGTGCATGTGACTGAAGTGAAAGGCATTCCGCTTTTTAATCCTTAAGTGGCAATCCTTTACTTTCTTCCAATCTTTCACTATTCCCAAGCAACCTCTTCCTTCATCCACACAGCTAATGGGCAAGCAATTTTAGGACACTGGCTCTGATGACGAATACACTGGCCGCACCGTAACCATCAACTGACTTTTCCGCCAAGGGCAGAAGCCGAGGCTCTGACCACGTTTTGCTTCCCATTACATGGTCTGTGCTGCATGTTGCAAGTTACGTGCTCCGTGACACCAGATCCCAATCCCCCGGCCACTGTCGGCCGTCCCACGGCGGCCGGTCGAGGTCACACGCGACCGTCGGCGCCGTCACTCACGTGGAAGGGCATGTTGTAGAAGCAGTGCCGGATGTCCCAGAACCACGCCTTGTCCCAGAGCGTGTGTAGGCCATAGCTGAATATCGAGAGGTAATAGGTGAACTGCCACCTGCAACACGATGCGTTGCTTTAGTCAGCCGAGCGACACGATACATGGCTTACGTCAGCCGAGCGACACGATACATGACTTACGCCAGCCGAGCGACACGATACATGGCTTACATCAGCCGGGCGACACGATACATGACTTACGCCAACCGGGCGACACGATACATGGCTTACATCAGCCGAGCGACACGATACATGGCTTACATCAGCCGAGCGACACGATACATGGCTTACATCAGCCGGGCGACACGATACATGGCCTACATCAGCCGGGCGACACGATACATGGCTTACATCAGCCGAGCGACACGATACCTGGCCTACATCAGCCGAGCGACACGATACATGGCCTACATCAGCCGGGCGACACGATACATAGCTTACATCAGCCGGGCGACATGATACATGACTTACGTCAGTCACACGATACCTGGCCTACATCAGCCGGGCGACACGATACATGGCTTACGCCAGCCGAGCGACACGATACATGGCTTACGTCAGCCGAGCGACACGATACATGGCTTACGTCAGCCGGGCGACACGATACATGGCTTACATCAGCCGAGCGACACGATACCTGGCCTACATCAGCCGAGCGACACGATACATGGCCTACATCAGCCGAGCGACACGATACATGGCCTACATCAGCCGAGCGACACGATACATGACTTACGTCAGTCACACGATACCTGGGCTACATCAGCCGGGTGACACGATACATGACTTACGCCAGCCGGGCGACACAATACACGACTTACGGCAGCCGGGCGACACGATACATGGCTTACATCAGCCGGGCGACACGATACATGGGCTACATCAGCCGGGTGACACGATACATGACTTACGCCAGCCGGGCGACACGATACATGACTTACGGCAGCCGGGCGACACGATGCACGGCTTACGTCAGTCACACGATACCTGGCTTACGTCTGCCGCGCGACATGGTCCACGGTTGACGCCAGCGGACCGACACGAATGGCGGAGCCCAACCCACAACGCCCCGCACAAGTGGCGACACAGCCCGAGGCAAACACGGCCGGCACGGGCGCGTGCTGCCGCCTGCCGCCCGAGTCGACGCTGCACCGCAACACACCGATGCAACAGATGCAGAGCAAGCGCCGGGGTACGATGACACTCCGCGAAAGTGTGGTCCAGTGCGGCCGGGTGGGGTCTGACAGAAGTCACACCGTGTCTAGGCTTTCAGGCCAAGCGAATGATGAGTATTGTGGTTTTAGGGTGCGCCAACCAAAGTGGGCTATATTTGCACCAACAACAAGGTTGCTTAAGAACGCGTTAGATTAAGTTCTGATAAAATGTCTCGTACAGTGGCATGTTATTGGTTAAAGCCAAACAATGCCAAAAGAAGATAGACATACACATTATTGAGGCAATCCACAATGGACTTGTGGCTATAACCACCTCGCACGAATTAGATACAACAGTACAGCACAAAAGGTCAAATTCACATAACAATTAGACCGGTTGTCATACATGTCATAATAAAAAACAACAACAAAGCGGGCAGCAAATCAGTCCGGCACGGGCGTTGCGTTAAACACTGCTTGACGCCACAGCCCCCCCCCCCCCTCCTTCGACGCCAAAGCCACGATGGACAACATTAAACACGAGGCACGATCGACGCAACACCTCAATTGTCTCATCTAACTCACTGCATCCGCCGTCAAACGTGCACATACATGTGCACGCAATACGAGGTGCGTCTGGAAATGCCTCCACGATTACGGTGCCACCGCTGTCTTCGTTATCACCACGGCGACCGAGCCTGCGCACCGCCAGAACCACGACGCAGCCAGTGTGACGGTCACCGCACGGCATCCGACTGCGCAGCATCCGAAGGAAGGTGTGCAGCCTATGATGGGTCGCACCCCGCCACCGACCCCGACTGCCCCAAGTGAGCATACGAGAGGGAGATGTGTCGGTATGCAGCAGCTCACAGCGTGTCATACACAACAGCACGACACCTACGCAACAATACCCCCACCACTGGTTAGTTAGTTAGTCATTGTTTTTACGACACATCGACCGTTCAGTCATGTAGCATCGCCAATCTCTCACGCCGATTGGTCGCGGGCGAAGAGTAGCGACAGGTGAGGCTCGAACCCACAACCTTTCGATTGTGAGACGAGCAACTTACCCCTAGACTACTCGTCCCCTTACCCCCACCACTGACCTCCACCTCCACAGCCGCGCACACACGCGGCGGCTGGCGTGACAGGCGTCGTGAACAATAACCTCCTTGCCCGCAAGGAGGCAATTGTCATCGTAATTGTAAAAACCGCTCAGTGCTCTTCGCCAGGAGTCGGCTAATGCCGGCACTCTGGCAAAATCAACTTTGTTGTCACTCTCGGAATCACCATCCCCCAACTCAGCTGCAAATTACCTTGTGGAGGAGTAAAGTAAAACTAACACAATTTAGACATCCGGGAGATGTCCTTCACCCAGCCCCGGCCTCCAGCACCTAAAACATCACACACACTATGATGCAAATGTATCCTTGCCTCACCTTTGCTTGCAAAGTACTCCCTTTAAAGGAGGCGCAAAGGACTTCTATTGTCCGGCACACCTGTAAGAGTAACTCCCCACGCCCCAAAACAGAAGCTGCATAATATGCGAACGTGTTTCCGTAGCATTTCAGTCATACTTGGTAACTGCTTTTTCTGTTTCGGAAGTTAGGTACTCAAGGTACTCAAGTCCCAATGCACTTTACCTGACTTTTCGTGACCTAACCTCACCTGTTCTACCGAATTTTCATTTTGAAACATTCGCCTGTTTTTCTTCACAAGCAATGCCGAAGGGACTCTGATCTATAATATCGACCTACTATGACCTTTGCTGGCCTCAGTACTGGTATGAGGGGAAGAAATAAGCTGACATATGCGTTCCACGGAGCAGTGGACTGCCAATGATGCTTTCAATATGTAACTAGCATGCATAGTTCGGACATCGTTCGGCAAGCCTGATCCGACCTACCTCGTTCTGACCTTTTTGTGCTATGTCCAATATAAATACTGTAGGGGTGGCGGCTCTGCCGTCGGTGGGGTGTGGAGTGTATGGGTGTGTGTATGGGGGTGGGAGGGGGTGCTGTGATGTGTGGTGTGTTGTGATGTGTGTGGGCTGGTGTGGAAGCTGTGTGGGGCGTGTTGCCGGGGTGCTCGGTGTATACGAAAGATAATCCTTAATAAGCTGACCTAACTTGGCTGAACATCTTCTTTGCTGCTATGCACATGCATGTGTGTTGTGTTGTGTTGCTGTGTTTGGATCCCCATCACCCCCACCATCTCATTTCTCCCAACCTCAGCCGGCCTGGTGTTACTTGAGCTGCCGTCCCCAACACGGATGTATATGTTGGGTGAGATCAAAGCTTTGGGAACACCATACAGGTAAGTGAGTGCCTCTAGCCAAATTAGAATGCATATGTTGTATTAGAAAATGAAAGAGTGAATGTTCGTGGTTTGCATAACTTGTCTCAAGTTGGAACTTTTTGGGTGTTAAAAGTAGCATAATTTTGGGCAATGCACGGCACGAAATAGGTGTATGTGTTTATTCCAAAGCGGCTTCCACTGGTCCTTAAAACTAACACACATTCATTCTCTTCATTCGCTCACATTCGCCCGTCCCATTCACTCTCTCCTCATTAATTATATGAATTGACTGGTCCCCAAATTGGGCTCCCGTCTGTCCCTCACGGATACACACACATATCGACTGATCATTCCTATATTTTTGTGTGGCATGTTGGACAAATATGTAAACCTTCACCGCCAATCATAGTTGGTTTAACTATTATTGGCAGCGTTCCTCACCTGGACAAAACCTTAATGCTACGATAGGGGGGGGGGAGGGGGCTCATCGTACCGGCTCCGAGGGCATATATAGATGCTCTGGTGTCTTTGACCGACCTACCTAACCCTAAGACAGTCGATGCCGTGCCAGGCCTTATTCGCCATAGACGTGCCACCAGACCTGTGTCACACAGGTGGACACGGATTCCAACCACGTTGGGTAGGCCCCTGGCCGCCAAAATTACCTAGCCAGCCCTACCCTTTCAACCGCGGGGATTGCGGCATGCCAAACCTGTCCGTGCAATCCCCCCCCTTCCAACCACTACACCACCCGTGCCCTACATGCAATGTCCAGGGGTGGACTAAGTACTGGGAAGAAGAACCTTGGGTTGTTTTACGACGCACTCAACCGCTATGCTACATAGCGTCGCCAACCTCTCACGCCGATTGGTCGTGGCTGGACTCGGTAAATTCCGTCGGTTGTGAGCTTCGAACCCACGATCTTGCAATCAAGAGCCCGACGCTAAACCAACTGAGCTACCGCGGCCCCACTAATTACTGGGCAGTGTAATTAGTGGAAATAGGGCAATAGGGCAACATCCTATTGCACGCGCCAGACTCAACGAACCACGATGCCCTGCCCTTCTTTACGAGGCGTGCGACCAGCGCCTCCGCCCGTTTCGCACATATCTCCCAGGCACATCACTTCGAATTTACCATATTTGTCCCCCCCCCCCCATAAGACTCCTTTCAGCAAAGTGAATTAAGTTGAGGAGGCAATATCTATTATATAAATGAGGTCGGTCCGGTAGGATCTGGAACAAGGAAGAAGGCATGGCAGACCGACGGCAATCACATTTTGCTGGTTGTTCAGTGCGTAAGCTCTGTGGCTGGCCTTTTCGTCCGTCTCGTCTTCCCCTCCTGGACTCTTCCTGAGACTGTCCGTCCGCGAGTGAGAGCGTCCTTCCTTCAATCTGCTCGTGTTCTTGATTTCCTGTTGCCCCGCCCCTCTCGTTTCTGGCCGCTCCCAGGGCTTCAGAGTGAAAATGTTGGATGTTGATTGGCGTGAATGTACTTTTTCGGCTTCTTGAGCCGTGTGCTTCTCGACGTCGCCTGGGGACGCCATGGCGTCCTGCTGGAGTGGGAATTTCGCCGGGCTGATTCCAATCAATGATTTTCTTTTCTTCTTACCATCGGGGTGTTGAAATCAAGGTCAGCCCGCCTTTCTCCCCATGTTGATCTGGACGAGCTTGTCATCAAAACGTTCTCGTTTTTGACTGGTTGAGACAAGACAGCCAGCCAGAACGAGGTGATTAACTCGGGTTCGGCACTTAATTGCTCCAAGCTTTCGCTCCCGCCATTGATCCGCACAGGTGCGCGCCGATCGGGTCCGGCCGAGTGGACTAAAAAAAATGCAATGAGAAGTTGGGAAGCTGGTGGCCGGGAGCTGACCGGGCGTCTTGCGGCCCCTTCGGGTAGGAAAATATCGAAAATTTTGCGCTAAAAGAATGCACGCCTCCTTACAGTACATTCTATAGTATTTCTAGCCACATATTGAAGCACCGTCATTTGGCATTAATTTGGTTCATCAGCATAAAGCTGCTCCACCACCAAGAGCATTGTATTTCTTACTGCCATATGCGATGAATGCCGAATTACGAAGATATTTTGTATTGAGTATATAGAATAGACCTGCGTCATATTGACGGAAATAAAATGAAATACTTCCTCGTGTATTACACCTTTTTAATGAAACTTTTTGAAACTTCACTTAATGAAACCTAATGAAACTACCTGTGAATATCAACCATATTCCATCACATGCATCAGATAATCCATCTTTGCGGTTGCATAGGCAGCGGGTTAGTTACTTCTTGTGGTGTAGGGGCATCCAGCGGCCGTCTGCTTGCTTGTTCATTGGATGGTCCTCGACGCACTGTATGCACGATCATGGCAAATGGCCCCGCCCACACCGTTTCGCCGGTTGGCCGCGGGATTGGGAGATGTCCCGAGTGGTCTGAGTATTGAACCCGGGACCTTTGGTACCCAGACCTCATCTGGTGGCGCATCAAGTGGGTGGCACGACGTGCCGGCTCCCGACAAGAGCAGACTGTAGTCTCGTGGTACCGACACACAGTGTCCTAAAATTACTTCACCACTAACTGTGTGGATGAAGAATGGAGCTGCTTTGGAAAGGTGAAAGATTGGAAGAAAATGCAGGAGCGCCACTTAGGGATTAAAAACAATCCCTTTCACTTCAGTCACACGGATTTTACATTATTTAGCAATCGTGTGTATGACAACTGCTCACACATCATGTAGCAGAATGGTAAAAGCCTAAGACAATAATGAAATAGCACAATTCCATTAACTGTGAATCTCCAGGTCACATGGTCAATTATTTTACACTGCAGACACACCACGCCGAACCGAACCCCAGAGTGACGTCACGAGCCACACTGCCGCCGCCCGGCGACGGCGGAAATCGATGATGGGCCGACGAGGGTCGGCAATGGCCGTGACGTCATTGCCGCCGGCGCCGGGTCAGACAGGAGGACCGCTGTGTCTACCAGCCGGGCCGGGTCAGACGGGGACCGCTGTACCGACCGGCCGGCGCCGGGTCAGACGGGGACCGCTGTACCGACCAGCCGACGCCGGGTCAGACAGGAGGACCGCTGTACCGACCAGCCGGCGCCGGGTCAGACGGGGACCGCTGTACCGACCAGCCGGGCCGGGCCAGACGGGAGTACCGCTGTGTCTACCAGCCGGGCCGGGTCAGACGGGGACCGCTGTACCGACCAGCCGGCGCCGGGTCAGACGGACCGCTGTACCGACCAGCCGGGCCGGGTCAGACAGGAGGACCGCTGTGTCTACCAGCCGGGCCGGGCCAGACGGGGACCGCTGTACCGACCAGCCGGCGCCGGGTCAGACGGGGACCGCTGTACCGACCGGCCCGCACCGGGTCAGACGGGGAGCCGCTGTACCGACCAGCCGGGCCGGGTCAGACGGGGGGCCGCTGTACCGACCAGCCGACGCCGGGTCAGACGGGGACCGCTGTACCGACCAGCCGACGCCGGGTCAGACAGGAGCACCGCTGTGTCTACCAGCCGGCGCCGGGTCAGACAGGGGGACCGCTGTACCGACCGGCCGGCACCGGGTCAGACGGGGGACCGCTGTACCGACCAGCCGGGCCGGGTCAGACGGGGGCCGCTGTACCGACCGGCCGGCGCCGGGTCAGACAGGAGGACCGCTGTACCGACCGGCCGGCGCCGGGTCAGACGGGGGGCCGCTGTACCGACCAGCCGGCGCCGGGTCAGACGGGGACCGCTGTACCGACCAGCCGGCGCCGGGTCAGACGGGAGCCGCTGTACCGACCGCCGACGCCGGGTGCGCTGTACCGACCATCCGGCGCCGGGTCAGACACGAAGACCGCTGTGTCTACTAGCCGGGCCGGGTCAGACGGGGGGGCGCTGTGTCGATCTGCCGGCGCCGGGTCAGACGGGGAGCCGCTGTACCGACCAGCCGGGCCGGGTCAGACGGGGGCCGCTGTACCGACCAGCCGGGCCGGGTCAGACGGGGACCGCTGTACCGACCATCCCGCACCGGGTCAGACTGGGGAGCCGCTGTACCGACCGGCCGACGTCGGGTCAGACGGGGACCGCTGTACCGACCAGCCGGGCCGGGTCAGACTGTGGAGCCGCTGTACCGACCATCCCGCACCGGGTCAGACGGGGGACCGCTGTACCGACCGGCCGGCGCCGGGTCAGACGGGGGACCGCTGTACCGACCAGCCCGCACCGGGTCAGACGGGGGGCCGCTGTGTCGACCAGCCGGCACAGGCTCTCCCGCCTCGTACCGTACGGTTGGCTGGCAAACGATCACATTCTCACCATGCACCTCGCTGGCCATCTCCCCACCCTCGGCCCCGCAAACAGGTGTCACAAGAATTTGTATAAAATCAAACGGCCCCCAGAAGCGTCCAGTCGCACAAGGACACGTGGCAGTAAGAAGAAAGCAAAAGGAACTGAATGGAAAGGACGAAAGCAAGCTGGACCCGAGAAGCCACGGTGACGCCCATCAAGCCGTGCCTAAGATTGTACACGTGGACACGTGATCCACGTGCGCCGTCCGACACGTGTCCCACGTGCGGGCAGGTCCCAGGCTGGCCCTCTGGCCAGGTCACCACCCCCTACCAACAGTACACACCCACACCAACACGTCTACTGCTCTTCCGCGTTCCGGCCTGCCTTCATCTCAGGGTTAACATGATGGTTCTTCGTCAGGTGTGAGATGTCGAAACGGACACAGAAGGATGCCGAAATTTATCATGGAAGTAGTGTCAAGTAAAATGCTTTTAATATCTTTCAGACTCAAATTTGAGCCAATGGTTCAGGTACTTACGACTGTGTATTTGTCACTTGCTTTCAGATTCATAATTTAATAAGAGCTATATTCGGCACAGGGAGAAAATTATCAATGCCATGAACGGATACCGTACGCCATATCATATCATAGTTAATCACTTTACCCGAAAATGCGTCGTGAAATGTTCGTGTATCACTATTCCTTATTAGGAGCATTAACATGATACTTATAAGCGATATACTGTTAGAAAGGAGAAACTTAGACTTCATAAGCACGCATCATGGAGCAGGATGTTGATACTTCTTGGAGAAGGATGTCGATTGAGTGTTCAGAAAGTGGTATTTTCCACCATTTTCTTCACGAATAATTTGACGCTGCTTCATCTCCTGTTGCTCTATAAGTTCCCATACGCGCCTACTTCAATTTCTTCACTGCATATTCTGCATCACTCGCCTCCACTCGGCATGCTGAGGTCGGTCCGGCGATATTGCCACCCGTCCCACCCGGGCTACCCTCCACCGACCCGCCCGGGCTACCCTCCGCCGACCCACCCGGGCTACCCTCCACCGACCCACCCGGGCTACCCTCCACCGACCCACCCGGGCTACCCTCCACCGACCCACCCGGGCTACCCTCCACCGACCCACCCGGGCTACCCTCCACCGACCCACCCGGGCTGCCCTCCACCGACCCACCCATTTTCACTTTAGTACCTTCTGTACGAACTTGTCTACGCTCTACTTAGTATTGTTTAGTACTTAGTATCTGTATTGTTTTCATCTATCCCACGCATTTCCATACTGCGGAGCTGTCTTCACGCCCATTCTCTCCCTCCACTGGAACACCGGACTGTGCTAACCTGACTCTTCACTCGCCACCACTACACCTTTTGGCAACTCCATAGCACACAAACACACACCACTGAAGTACATCGCAGCGCGGACACCAACACACACACGCGCGCGCGCATACCCGTCAGTCACTACTTTCTCCGCCGCCGGCGTGAAGAGCACAAACACGGGCAGGCCTCCACCACATACTGAAGCAGGCTGCATTAGGTTCACCAGTCACGCATACCCGCCCAGCGACGCTGTCAAATTGTCGGCGCCACGACCACACCAGGGAGGGGGGGGGGAGGTCGCGACGCATCCAAATACGGCACTCGTGTCGGCCCATATCACACAGCCACCTGCACCAGCAACGCTAGCGCCCCCCCGGGCAGGACCGGGCCTGTCCTCGGTGGAGGGCGAGGAAGGAAGTCCGCCGACTCGTTCACCTTGAGGACCGAGCCTTGCCCCCGGCAAGGTCGTGGTCCCACGACCAGCGGTCGACGCGATCCGGACGTCGCGCGGAGCCGCCGGCACAAACACCACCACGGGACACAGCATAGGGGCTCTGCTACGACGACATACAGCACACACACGCACCACAGCACAACCCGAGCACTACACACAACGGCCGGTTGGTTATTGGTTTTACGACACGTCGACAGTTGAGTCATGTAGCGTCGCCAATCTCTCGCGCCGATTGGTCGCGGGCGAAGAGTAGCGACAGGTGAGACTCGAACCCACAACCTTTCGATTGTGAGACGAGCAACTTACCCCTAGGCTACTCGTCCCCACACACAATGGCCACACTTCTCAACAAACACGTCAGCGACACCCGCAACATACACGCCGCTCGGGTCATATACACACCCCGCATGCACCTGCAGCGCAGGACCGAGTACGACACAACACGTACAAACGTCCAGCACAGGCCCCACCCCGACTATCGCCGCAGCACACAACACGCAACCCACCAGCCACGCCATCCTCACACCACACACAGCCATGTGAGCCACTACCACGCAAACACCACCTAGCTCATCATGGGCCCTCCACAGAATCTGAGACTCGACCATCTCAGACGATGACCAGGTCGCCTCAGACAAAGCTTCCGACAGTTAGCCACACACAGACGCGTCAAGAACCGCAACACACTCAGAGGTTCCCACACCAGCACATGTAGCACACCCCCTCTCCCGCCCGAATCCAGAGCATCCCCATCACATGCTGGCAACAAAACAAACAACAAACCACGTACCCGTGCCAACACGCACCGACAGTGAACAACGTCATGCTCTCGACACTACACGAGTATACGCTTCACACGCTCTGCCTCAGAGACGGAAACGGTCGGCATCACCACACTGCAACTTGGGACAGGCTTGCAACAGTCGAGTAACGCTAATGATGCTGAAGAGGTGGGTGGATGAGGTGGAGTATGCTGCACGGCAGGCCACACTCGATCGGCTGATGTTTTCCCGCCTTCCCGGTTCAGCGTCCCAGAGGCTCGGAGGCGCTTACCCTACGTCCCCTGCTGCCACCCCCCTCCCTCCACACTCCTCACACACACACATCACGTGCTGATGATAACGACCGCAACCATTGCATTGGCCCCAAGCTACCTGATTACATGAGCTAAGAAGAAACTTTCGAAGTATCTAAGTGACCTATTACGTTAACTCAACAGCTCACCTATCATGATGATCATTTAGTGCCAATCTAGGACTCTGATTGGCTGATTATGTTCACTTTACGGCACACCTACCACGAGCATTTGCACCAATCTAGGACTCTCATTGGCTTAAAACGCTCACATTACGGCACATTTACCATGATTATCATCTGGCTCCAATCTAGAACCTTGATTAGCTGATTATGTTCACATTACAGCACACCTACTATGATTATAATTTGGCGTCAATCTAGGACGCTGATAAAGGAATTGCTTCTGACGCTTTCGGGTATCAACTTTGCTCTCGATGCTAGAAAACGTCAGCAAAAAAAGGACTTCCCGAAACGTTAAGGCACTTCGCTGTCATGCAATTCGCGACGTCACACGGGACAAAACAAATACTCGCACGTGCAGTTTGGGTAATCCAGACATTTGGCCATTCGCCATCTGTAAGCTTCAGGCAATCGCGAGGCGAAAATTCGACGGGGTGCATTTTCTTTGATTTGGGGTGCATATGCATCAAGTGCATCAGCCCTCCAATGCTTTCCCATCAGAAGCGCCCCACGGATACATCTGTGCTACTTGGGATGAGAAATGGCGCCCTATGGACGAGTGCCCCTCTCCATCCTATCATAATTTCCGAATCCTCCGCTCCGTAATCCAGCCGAACCTAATATATAGCCTAAAGGTTCTCGACAACCGATCCACCACATTCTGCAACCTAAATATATCGGTTTGTTTAAAACCAACGGACGTTTCGATAACTTAATACAACTTAACCGATCACACTGAAGTAAAACCTACTGATTGCCTAGTCATACGGACGTTCGACTACCCAGCCAGCATGACAGTTCATTTACCTAAGATCTCACTTGCCAAAAACAGCGTCTCCAGTGTTTGTTCTGTCATAATCTCCCGCATGACATGGTGGATGACGTCACACTAAAGATCCACCATCGAACGCTTTCGAACGCATTTATTGCCAAGGTATATTTCAGTGTCAGGAAAAAAATAGTGACTTCAGGCTGTAGGCATCTCTCCTGATAGACGCATTTGAACCGTGCTTTACCGATGACGTCAGGACATTTGATGTAGACACAACACCTGGCGGACATTACCAGCAGCACGGCATGTCTGTAATGCCGTCATGTCATCTGCTGTCGATACAACCCTCGGCGGACATTATCGGCAGCACGGCATGTCTCTAATGACGTCACATCTGATGTTGATACAACGCCTGGCGGACATTATCAGCAGCACGGCATCTCTCTCATGACTTATAAGGCCGTACTTGTTCTACGAATTAGTACTACCATTAGTATTTATAATTCCTGTGATGATCAGTAGTTGTAGTAAGTATTAACACTATTCTCCTTATTCTTGATATTCACAGTAATATTATTACTGTTATTATTGTCATTGTTATCATTACTAGCTATTATTTAATATCTTTGTGTTATTATTGTGTTATATTCATTCGTGTGCCATAATTACTTCATCATGTTTGACGACTTTCTAGTTCGTGTATCATGTGCCCGTGGCGACGTCGCCATGCAGAACAGTTCCGTTCTCTGATTCTCCCACCGATTAGCATAACATCGACTAAGCAATTTTGTACCTTTTTGCGGCGTGTATGGAGGGGGGGGGATTTATCCGCACGCATTGACAACGTACGGCCATTGGGCCAGTTTACCCTACCGTGTCGTCAGATCGAAGTGGCTTTCATGTTCCGTGACTATCGCGCGCTCAAAGCACACGATTATCCGAACAGCGGCGCCCACCCCCACGTGCGCGTTAGTCTGATTCACACACGCGCCACGGTGCCACCATCGCCGGCCACCGTCCAACATTGAGTCACCGGCTGTGCCGAGGAGCGGCTATCAACGTCTGGCCGGCGGCTGGCCCCGCCTTCGGCGGCGTCGGCGGCGTCGGCGGCTGGTGGACGCCATAGTCGGTGACGGACACGGCTGTGTGCAGTGGAAGCTGCACTGTCCACCGGAGCGGCCACATCGACGGTCCCGGCGGCCGGGCGATGTGTCCCCGTCCAATGTGTAGAGCGTCCCTGGTTCAAGTCTGACCAGGCGCATACTTTTTCTCGATTTGCTTCTACCCAAGAAATGGCAGCTCGCCGTTGCCAGGAAATGAACGTTTGACATTTGGTCAACTATCTATCGGATCAACTAATATCTTCGGTCCAATGGCTCACCCCGATGGTACGGCCTGGGATAGTAACATCCGAGCAATCCTCCGCTCACTGAGCCTGTTAAATCCTGATAGCTACGGTGTGCGCACAACATGCCTGGGCAACGAACCCGAGGCCACGCGAGCTTACAAGGCTGTACTGGCAAGGGCGAAAACATGCGTGCGTGCGTGCGTGTTTGCATGCGCACACAGATGCGCACACAATATGACTCACTGACAGAGGCCTTCACACACGCAGACTGAAGCCCCACAAAAAAATGTTCCTAATAAAATACGAACGCAACGATTTCAAGGTAATTTTGATTGGTGGCAACACAATGCAATGAAAAAGGTGTAAACTCGAGTGGCAAACCTAACTCCTGAGAGATGGGAAGCACACCGGTGTCACCGCCGGGCCGCACGACTGCCAGGCTGATCATCTCTACAACTATCCATTCAGCCACGGGCCACGCTAGAGTGCGAGCGGCCTAAGACAGGATTATGCTATCAATAACCCGCATAGCTGGCTTTCCGCACCGCTCATTTCCATTGATGACCAGCGGCAATAAGGCAGGTAAAGGCAAATCAGTTCAACTGGGGAAGTTCATTGAATATCTTGTTTGCTAGAGAGCTGCATACAGTTTTGGTATTCCTAGGGGCTGGATTTTTTTCTTTTTTAAAATTTGGGCCCAAAGGGTGGGCTTTTCGACCTAAAGGAGAAAACTGAATGTGATCAAAAGCAGGGAACAGGAGGTGATAGTCGGGAAATTTTGATACTGATAAATGGCCCTGGTGATGATGATGATGAATTGATGTTTAGGGGCACGTCGACAGCAAGGTCATTTTGTGCCCATCACATGGCCACTGAGAAGGGAGAGTAATACTTTATTGGTTGGTTTATAGAACGGCGAAGATGACGGCTTAGTTGAAACGACGGCAGATTGGTGTATGGATGCTGACTGCATGTACAATATCGCCATATAATGGTATCGTTCCCATTATTGAATTTCCTGTGGCTGTACTTCCGGCATTTCATGTTAATTTAAATCGGTAACTCAATACGTTGTATTCCATTCAACGTGTGAGCCAGTTTTCGCCTATTGGAGATAGATTGGAGCGTTTACTTTTGTAATTGATGTTTGTTGATTGTGTTATTATTCATTAGTCCCTAAGAGGGACGAGTAGTCTCGGGGTAAGTTGCCCGCCTCACAATCCAAAGATTGTGGGTTCGAGTCTCACCTGTTGGTACTCTTCGCCCGCGACCGATCGGCGTGAGATTGGCGACGCTACATGACTCAACGGTCGACGTGTCGTAAAACCAATATCCACCACCATTAGTCCTTAAGATATACTGCCAACGTTGCCTCAGGCATTTCAACGCAGTTTTCTTCCCTTTTTAATGTGTCCGTGATCTAAATTTGCTGTATCTTTTTACTACGCTCGTCAGACTGCTATGTCATATGTCATAATGACATATGTCAGGCTGCCACTACCCAATATATCGACAACTTTTTCCAGCAATCTCCTATGCATTACATCATGAACACATTTGGTGGCCGATATGTGGATCGAAATCGATTGCCCTGACCAGTCATTTTGACTGGGGAGGGCCATTTCAGCCCCTACAATCAGCCGCTCCCATCAGAGGGCCACACCAACCGCAACTGTCACCGTCTCAACCATTAGTCTGATGGGGGAATGAATTTGGTCCAACGTTTTGAGACGTTTACACCATCGACCTGATTAGCATTAAATGCGTTTGTACCGGTACTTAAAACGTTTGAGTACTTCACGCAAAAGCTACGCAAAAATACAGCGTTCCTTGCCAATGTCTGTCGCCCAGTGTACCCTGTGCTTCTTTCGTCTCGTGGTCTCCAATATGGAACTGTTTTTTGCCGAGCGAGTATTTGAATGAGAAGTGAAAGTGTGAGTGGCACGTGCAATGGTGAAGTGATACAGTTAAACAGTGAACTACACGTAGCGCTACTCATCACGGATGGGGCTCCGTGCGTGACTCTTTTTTCCTGGTTTATTTCTTCGTGCCTGTCCCTCCTTTATTTCCTAACGCCAACGCTTTCCTGAATTTCAGGGTTCCCTTGTCACTAATTAATGGGATTGCTCTTGCTTAGGCCTAAACATGTTCTCTTGAATCCCAGGGTTGCTTCGTCTCTCTTGAATTAGAACGATGCATCTTACAACCACCGCTATACTACGTCCACATTTGATATAGAGTACTTTGACCATTCCTTTGTATTTTCCATGAACTCTATCGCAGCTTGACACAATTCGACTGGACTGTGCTGGTGGCGCCGCAGTGCCATGGCATACAACATGACAGGAAGCCACCCTGCCAGCTTGGCACAACTCGGCTCGACTGTGCCGGAGGCGCTGCAGTGCCATAGTTCAGGCCGTTCATCACCAGCCGAGCGACAATTCCTCATCTGTGTCCAAGTGTCCAAGCCCACCTCGCGGTATGCACAACAACATACGCCAGACCAACTTTACTGTGGATTTCACGCTTGCGGCAGAGTACTTTACGCCACTATAAACAGTCTCAGACAGCTGTTGAGCCAGATGGATCACCCGCCGTGCGGCTGTTTACGGCTTCGCTGGTGACACTTCTAACGAGCGCTACTGAGCAGCGGACGCGTCCGCCTGATACGCTTACCGCTCATTACCACAAGTCCACAATGCCGCAGCCGAACCACAACTCCTCATCCCATCCAGACGGCGTCGGTCCCAAACCCGCCTCGCGCTATGCACAGCGCCAGCATACGCCAGACCAACTTCACCATCGATTTCGCGCTCCAAATGTGACTCACCACACCGGCAGCCGGCCACCGCGCCGCAACAACTCGCCTCGGAGCCGCGCTCCCAATGCGACCCACCACACACACACACACATTTGGGCACAGCACACCTCGCGGCTGAACAGCACACAGGCCAGTGGGCGTGGCATGTCTGCCGAGCGGCGCCTGGTCTGTCAGCAAGGTTCAACATTACGGCACACTTCAGCTGCGCTCGAGCACACTGGGATCGCGGCTCAGAGGAGGCGGGTTCCCCAGACGTGTCCGCCGAGTGCCAGTGCGGCGCGGCACGTGGCACCGGCGGTCCGTGCTATTCTGAGCTGGCACTCCAGCTGATCGGATATTCTGCCGTGAACACGGCGGCTTCGTCGAACCCGCGCCAACCTGGCACGAGTCGCTGTATTCGGACGGTATGCGACTCTCAGAATAAAAACCATACGTGCAGGCGTACGTACACAAACTCATCAAAGAACCTAACCGTAGATACATGCAGCCGGGCTTACCGATGGCCAATAATACCGACGTAACCTTTCTGTCCGTAGCTAAAGTGGGACACCCTCGAGTGTTGGAAGCGAAGCAGTGACTCGAGATGTGATGAGCTGGCCGACACGACCTCACCCACCACGGAGCGACTGAGCACAGGTGCTACCAGAGCGGCTGGAACACCATAACCACACGACCACACCCACCACGGAGCGACTGAGCACAGGTGCTACCAGAGCGGCTGGAACGCCATAACCACACGACCTCACCCACCACGGAGCGACTGAGCACAGGTGCTACCAGAGCGGCTGGAACACCATGCCGACACGACCACACCCACCACGGAGCGACTGAGCACAGATGCCACCAGAGCGGCTGGAACACCATAACCACACGACCTCACCCACCACGGAGCGACTGAGCACAGGTGCTACCAGAGCGGCTGGAACACCATAACCACACGACCACACCCACCACGGAGCGACTGAGCACAGGTGCTACCAGAGCGGCTGGAACACCATAACCACACGACCACACCCACCACGGAGCGACTGAGCACAGGTGCTACCAGAGCGGCTGGAACACCATAACCACACGACCACACCCACCACGGAGCGACTGAGCACAGGTGCTACCAGACCGGCTGGACCACCATACCGACACGACCACACCCACCACGGAGCGACTGAGCACAGGTGCTACCAGAGCGGCTGGAACACCATGCCGACACGACCACCGAGCACAGGTACGCCACTATGCCACACCACAGCACAGCACAACAGCGGACCGAGTCGTCCCAACGGGCAAGATGGCCGCCCATGTCAGCCAGGCCCAACCATGTCAGCCAGGCCCACCCATGTCAGCCAGGCCCACCATATCAGCTATGCCCACCCATGTCAGCCAGGCCCACCCATGTCAGCCAGGTTCGCCATGTCAACCATCCAAAACAACGGCATCAGAACCAGTTGCCAGGGATCTAACATGTGCACTCTAACATAGATCACCAATGTGGCCAGAGGGCACGACGGAGGACTACACAATCGACCAGTGGAACGCCGAGGTCTGAGAAGGCGTCTGGCAGTCACGGCATCCGGCGCCTGTTTCGAACGGTGAAGATGTGGGCACGCATATCCCCAGTGCTGAACAGCATTTGTGTGCAAGTGGACTTCACAACGTGCACCGTGACTGCACGCCTTTCGGCCGATTACGGCGCAGCGCCTGAATGGACCGGCGCGAATTGCCAACGTTGCACACTCAGCACTCGTGTCGGCAGTTAGGCATGACGTCCGGAAGTGAGATACCTCGCGTGGCTCGATATTCATGCCGGAGTACGTGCACAGCCTGTGCAGGGGCGGAGACACCACAACTCGCCATCGTGTTCTACCCTGTGTCAATCGTGTTCTACTATCTGCTGGCTATCGTTTCTACCCAGTGCCAATGGCAACAGGTGTGTGTGTGTGTGTGTGTGTGTGTGATTGTGGTTTTAGGGCGCATCGACCATGGTTGGTCATTTAGCGCCCATAATGGCAACAGGTAGACAACTGGACCGCACACCACCTACTTCACATAGCAACAAGGCTCAACCTGGGTGTCAGAACAACATCGGGCGCTCAAATGACCTTCCTTCACTTCCAACTCGCTCTGGATGAAATACATATGTTTGGTGGCGTCAGATTTTTCATCCAAGACTAGAACGTTCCAGTGTAGCCATCCACCAACTATTCAGGTACGGTCGCGCAGAGCATTCCTACAGTTACAAGTCTGGCTAAACCTGACAACGGTTATAGCTAGCACTTGGCTTCTCGCCTATACCAGCTCCACTTACCCCGTCTCTGTGAAGCGTGTAAGCTTGTTGGGCGAGTCCTGAAGCTTGCGCAGCCGCATCCAGCGGTCGATCTGTCGCTCGGACCAGTCCAGGTCTTTCGCCAGCTGACGGACCTGGACACACACACCGGTACCCCTGTCACCAGACCAGCTGACGGACATGGACACACACCGATACACCTGTCACCAGTCTAGGTCCCTGACCAGCTGACGGACACACACCGACACCTCCGTCACCAGTCCAGGTCTCTGACCAGATGACGGACCTGGACACACACCGGTACCTCCGTCACCAGTCCAGGTCTCTGACCGGACGGCAATTTTTTGTTCGAGCACCAATTGCAATATGTACAGGGACGCCTATCACAATACCTGAACTGTGCAGGAGTCCATCACAATACCTGTTTGTGCGAGACGCGCCGGCATTTTCGGTAGGCATCCTCCAGTATTTCATTGTACGCGACCCGCTTTGGTCGCATCGCCTTGAGTCCCATCGACCGTCCAACGGGTGCCCACACAAACCTGCCGACACATCGCCTTGACATCGACCTCCAAGGGTGCAACACGAACCTGCCGAAATGCTTGAGTCCCATCGACCGTCCAACGGGTGCCCACACAAACCTGCCGACACATCGCCTTGAGTCCCATCGACCGGCCAACGGGTGCCCACACGAACCTGCCGACACATCGCCTTGAGTCCCATCGACCGTCCAACGGGTGCCCACACAAACCTGCCGACACATCGCCGTGAGTTACATCGACCATCCAAGGGGTGCAGACATGAACCTGCCGACACATTGGCTTGAGTCCCGTCGACCGGCCAACAGGTGCAGACACGAACTTGCCGACACATTGGCTTGAGTCCCATCGAATGACCGGCCCACACGGACCTGTTGACATGTCGAGCCGCCTTCCTAAGCCCGTCCACGTCACAGTTCCTGCAGGGGTACACGTCAGTTTCTGTAGGGGTCCATGTTAGAGCTCCTGCTGGCGTCCATATCACAGTCTGTAAGGTTCATGCTAGTCACCGCGGGTTTGATATCCCGGCAGCACCGACATTTCTGGACTTGGGTGCCGGATGACACTGCAGACGAAACAAACTCCCATTTTGGCCTCCCTATTTCGTCTATAATCGTTCACTCCCTAATGCACACCTTCAAATATACCGGCGGTTCCCATGTAATGAATACAGCACATTGCAGTTGTTATTCTTTGCTTAAAAATCAAAAGAAATTGTGTGCGTCAATGGTATAAGATTAGCCTGTGGACTTGTAGGACTATACTCTCACACGCTCACATAGTTGACGCATGAGCCACAGCACAAGGTAAGTTTTATAACTGAACTTGTGCGTTATAACCGTGGGGCAGGTCTCGCTTGGCACCTCTCACCACCCCATGGGAAATCTCGCTATTGCCGGACATTAATCCATCACCGAATTTCATCATCCTCCCATTAGAAACCACAACATGGATTTTCTTCGCGGCTGCATCCTGAGACGATGGTAAGGTAAGCAACATTAATTTTGAATGGCTTTCGAAACGAAGTAACGCAGATGGTCGATAGTGGATTTCTTAACCTATATTAATATATTGTTGATAAACTTCCCTACATAAAATACTGATTGCGCGCCAAAGTATAAGAACCATGTCCACGAACTTTGGATATGACGTCGCCAGCTCTTCGATGTTCGGGTGTAAATTGAAGGGAGATGAAGCGCAAATCGTGTTTCTCTTATTTATGCTACTTTGGCCCTAGCAACGGCAAATTCCTTGCATTTAAACATGTAATATTTGAGCATTTGAGCTGGTTCAAATGCGCGTGCCTCAGCAGTCTAGATCATGGCGCCAATAGAGTTGCACTTCCCATTGCTAAGGCATACTGCATGGGGGAGCGGAGATCGGGCTGATACTGTATCCTACTGTGCAAAGGGAAGTATCCCTCCCCGGTTTTCAGAGAGGCGACACGTCCAGGCGCAACACGTCTGTCCCGATCCTCAGGCCGCAGTACCTCCACCCAGCGACTTCAGGGCCCATAGTGCCGGGCACGCCGTGCTGTTCGTTGGAGTGGCAGATCAGCGACCATCAATGCCGTAAGCGCTTTAGTGTACAACATAGTGTTGTTCCAGCTGCATTCTCGTGCGTGTGGAACACCTGCGTGTGAAGGTCAATCACTCATTCAGCAACACCGCAATTAGGTGAAGCCTGCGGCAGTGAGGTAGCATCTACAGACTTATCGACACTTTATAAATAGGGAAATTCCTCGACTTAAAATAAATATTAACTCTGCTGGCACCGACTCTGCGGTTTGTGGCGGGGAGGAGGCAGCCACACATGCACAATAGTCACGGACCATCCATCGCCGAGAGTAGGCTGAGACCAAGGACGGATCAACGACGGCCTACAGCGGGGAGGAGGCTGAGACCAATGTCGGAACAGACGGCCTATGGCGGGAATGAGGCTAAGACCACAGACGGAACAGGCGGCCTATGGCGGGGAGGAGCCTGAGACCAAGGTCGGAACAGACGGCCTATGGCGGGGAGGAGGCTGAGACCACAGACGGAACGGACGGCCTATGGCGGGGAGGAGCCTGAGACCAAGGTCGGAACAGACGGCCTATGGCGGGGAGGAGCCTGAGACCAAGGTCGAAACAGACGGCCTATGGCGGGGAGGAGGCTAAGACCACAGACGAAACAGACGGCCTATGACAGGGTGAAGGCTGAGATCACAGACGGTACAGCCATGGACCTCGACGGGGGTAGGGGCGGGAAGACTGAGACCACAGACAGAACAGGGACGGTCTATGAGGCTGAGACCGGGGATGAGGCGGAGACCATAGACCAGTGCTAAAAATTATTTGCTTGCTGAGTGCGTTGTTTATCTTGGGAGACACAACATAAGGATGCCTGTATTAACGGTGATGATACCGCACTGCAAACGAATTGCATTGTATAACAGACCACAGCATACGTACTTTATACCTATAATTGTGCTACGAGATGCTTACGTAACACAATCCGTAATGATGAGCATAAGCATGCTATTTATACATAAGATACTGTTAGAAACGAGGCATAAAGACTTGCACATGTATCAATAACCACGATTCCGATATTTGTTTGGGGATACCTATTCAGTGTTCAGGACGTGGCACGTTTCACCCAATTTCACAAATAGTTATCAATGCCATATAACGAGCAAGCACAGCCTGTAGTGGAGAGGAGGCTGTGCCCACAGACAAGGCAGCCACAAGCACTGGGGAAGGTGGTGGTGGATGCAAAGCTGAAACCGATCGACACCATGAAACCGGTCGGTGCGACACCAATCACCGTGTCCAAACAAAAGGCATGTCAATTACAACTCAACGCCCGACTCCGGACTGGCATGGGGACTGACATGGGGACTGACATGAGGACCGGCATGGGGACTGGCATGGGGACTGGCATGGGGACTGGCATGGGGACTGACATGGGGACCGCATGGGGACGGCATGGGGGATGACATGGGGACGACATGGGGACGACATGGGGACGACATGGGGACTGTCATGGGGACTGGCATGGGTGAGGACTGACATGGGGTACTGGCATGTGGACTGGCATGGGGACTGGCATGGGGACATGGGGACATGGGTGCTGACTGACATGGGACTGACATGTTGGGGACTGACATGGGGACTGGCATGGGGACTGACATGGGACGGCATGGGGGCTGACATGGGGACTGGCATGGGGACTGTCATGGGGACTGACATGGGGACTGGCATGGGGACTGGCATGGGGACTGACACGTGGACTGACATGGGGGCTGACATGTGGACTGACATGTGGACTGACATGAGGAATGACATGGGGACTGGCATGGGGCTGACATGTGGACTGGCATGTGGACTGGCATGTGAACTGACATGGGGACTGACATGTGGACTGACATGTGGACTGACATGAGGACTGGCATGGGGACGGACACAGGCACCAACATAGGGACCAAATATGAACCGAAATATGGACCCACACAGGGACAGACGTACGCACCAAGACGGTGTCACGGTGTCATCCGGACAGCACATTGCAGTCCGCGTTAGCATTAATCTCAAGAAGATCCTCGCAAAACAGTCGCAAAATATACATTCACTTCCGCAGCGGAAGATTCCTGTTCCGGTGGGTTTAGGCTTACTCTCTGAATGCGAAATATTACTATGTACTAGATACCCGGAGACACGACCTATTATCGCCCTTATAAGGCGCCAATAAAGGTTGGTTGGTTGGTTATTTGGGCTTACGGGCGCATCGACTGCGTTGGTCATACAGCGCCCAGCGCCAATAAAGGTGCAGGATGAGCGAGGGTACATGCATGAATCACAGCATAGTCGAATCTCCGCGCATATCGCATAGGCCTTCATTGTTTATACAGTCACCCGCCGTCAAGCACGTATGCGGAGGTTGTGATTTTCGATACGAAGCATTCACTTGGCTGCACTACGCCAAGCAAGAATAAAGACCCCCTTATTCCTCCCCGAGACTGAACCCGGAACAGCAATCAGCCACGATACCGCTGATCTCCGGGAAGGTATCTGCTGCGGCGAGAGATACATCGCTAGCGACAGGGAACTGTTGGGGACAACGAGTCGCTGGCTAGTGACTCGCTCGGGTGGACTGTTGTACTATATGCAAGGGAAAAGACCCGCTCGGGTGGACTGTTGTACTATACGCAGGGGAGGAGACGCGCTCAGGTGGACTGCTGTACTATATGCAGGGGAGGAGACTCGCTCGGGTGGACTGTTGTACTATATGCAGGGGAGGAGACTCGCTCGGGTGGACTGTTGTACTATATGCAGGGGATGAGACGCGCTCGGGTGGACTGTTGTACTATGTGCAGGGGAGGAGACTCGCTCGGGTGGACTGTTGTACTATGTGCAGGGGAGGAGACGCGCTCGGGTGGACTGTTGTACTATACGCAGGGGAAGAGATTCGCTCAGGTGGACTGCTGTACTATGTGCAGGGGAGGAGACTGCGCTCGGGTGGACTGTTGTACTATACGCAGGGGAAGAGACTCGCTCGTGGACTGTTGTACTATACGCAGGGAAGAGATTCGCTCGGGTGGACTGTTGTTATGTGAGAGGAGATGCTGGTGACTGTTGTACTATAGAAAGAGATCGCTAATTGTACTATATGCAGGGGAGGAGACTCACTCTGGTGGACTGCTGTACTAGATGCAGGGGAAGAGACTCGCTCGGATGGACTGTTGTATACGAAGGGGAGGAGACTCGCTCGGGTGGATTGTTGTACTATATGCAGGGAAGAGACTCGTTCGGATGGACTGTTGTACTATATGCAGGGGAAAAGACTCGCTCGGGTGGACTGCTGTACTATATGCAGGGGTCTTGATCGGACTTCACCTTCGCTCGATATTACAGTTCCGATCTCCATACACAAAGACTGGCAAACACGATAGGCGTATTCGGTTTGCAACGCTGCTATCACTCTGACAGAAAACATATGGAGTACCGAATATGGTGCCCAAGACGACATCGGCAGAAGAGGAGGTTAATACACAGATGCCGCTTCTGGGAGATGGGCGATAGCGAAGGTGTTAACACACAGTTATCTCTCCTGGGAGATGGGCGACAGCGAGGGAGTGTGTTAGCACACAGCTCCCCTTCTAGGAGATGGACGACAGCAAGGGATTGCGTTAACTCACAGCTCCCCCTCCTAGGAGATGAGGGAAGCGAGGGATTGTGTTAACTCACAGCTCCCCTCCTAGGAGATGGACGACAGTGAGGGATTGTGTTAGCACACAGCTCCCCCTCATAGGAGATGAGCGACAGCGAGGGATTGTGTCAGCACAAATGGTGTCCACAACGGTGCAATATTTCGACCGATGTCGGAGCATGGCTTGCTTAGCTTTAACTAGTGCACCAAAGCGTACTCGCATACGTACCGCCTTCAATGATTAATTGGAATAATTAATGGCATTCAGATCTTCTTTTTTTGCTTCTAACCAACGCTTTGGGGTGGTCAAAATATGACGGGTCATAAGGAATCTGGCTATTTGTATACATACGAGGACATAAAGGGAATTAAGTCAATTTCCCGCCCCGGTAGCTCAGTTGGCTAGAGCACTGGTCTGTACTGGTCTTCCCTGTCCTGGCAACACAGGGTTCGAGTCGCTACGAGAGCTCGCATTTAGCCCCCGGCTGGGAGGGTCAGTTGGCAGTTGGCCCGATAAGGCCAGGGATGAGCTACTGGGCGGCCGTGTCGGTGCATTGACGGCACGTTAAACTTTCGGTCAAAAATCTGCCGTTGAACTGGAGTTCATGGATCGGATGGTGGAACCAGGGTTCACGCAAACAAGCTCTGCTTAGCAACAGGACCCTGGCTCATAAAGCCACCCCAGCAATAACCTGGATTTCTTTTTTTAAAGTCCTGACCTATCCAATGCGGATTATTAATCGTAAACATACATATTATTCATTGAACCCCTTTACATGATCAGATCGGCGTCTTGCTATGGAAGTGATTGTGGCATGTGCATGCAATGGCTGAGGCACTGACAAAAAATTGAAGTATGCGTGTGTGTGTGGGGGGGGGGGCAGACTCAGCAAGGTCCTAATTAAAATCCGGGAGCAATTCAGCATATCCGAATCAGCAATGGGCAGCATCTAAGGCAAATGAAGGGAATTCGTGCCCAAAATACTGAGCCATGCAATTAAAGAGATTCAGCCACATGGATACGAGGCGAGAGCACCATCATTCACCTCCCCTCCCCCATCATAAGCCAAAATCCAACACAACCTGTGGGGTTGTGGCGAATCTACCTCGCACCACCATCTGGAAATAATCCGGAGCTATTCGACTTATTCAGAATCTATAGTTTGTCCACCGGCATAAATACACTGCTTCTGGAAGTCGACCACTATCTCTTTACCCAGAAGCTAAACACACCACGGCGCGTGTTTAGCTTCGATGGCTACGTGGAATGTTTTTATCAAGGTGGCACACTTTGAGTTCACAACACACGCTTCGGCGACGTCGCCAGGGAGTGGCGGGGAACCGCCACCGGGGACGGGTCGCAGTTCCCGCCTGTTTGTTCACGGTTTGCTTGTTTGTTGCGGTGTAAGGGCGTGTCGACGGCCAAGGTCATCTTGCGCCCTCGTCACAGGCGCAGGATCGTTAACAGTGCCGCCGGTCCGGGACCATCGACAGAAGACCACCGGTCCGGTCCACTTTTTCGGTTTTCGGTCCACTCTACCCATTAGAAAAGGAAAATTAAAGAAAATTTGAAAACCCAAAAAATGAAAGTAAGAAAAGAAGATTTTTAGATGGCCCAACATGTTATGGTCCTGGTCGATTTCCCTTTCCTTTTCTGATTCCAAATATTTTTCCTTCTCAAATCTCCCCCAAAATGAACCCCCCGGAGCCAGAAACACAATGTAAGTCGTGACACTCTAGGGCCCCTAGTGACGACGCTTTTTGGGGGAAATTTTGGGTGGTGGTGTCTGGCCCTACTCGTCGAGGGCTTTCCGATGACCCTATTTCGTTTTCGTGCGACGCTTAGTTTGGAGATTACAGGTGGTCTCTATCGACCACCCCCCCCCCTGAGACGGGGTGTGAGGATCTGACAGGAGAGACGGGGCGGGTTAAATTGCCACGTTGCCCACTACGGAAGGATGCCAACGTGTGACGTGAGGACACAGCTTGGCACGTGGGGCGGGTGGGAAACTGACGCAACCTGCAGGCGTACCGCATGCCAAGCATTTCCCGTCTTAACGCAACTGGTGGTTCGTGGGCGTCCGCCAGCAAGCTAACGAATGATGAGGTTCGGAAGGCGGAGAGTGCACGTATAGCATACTTCAAGTAGTTATTATTGGATAGCGATGGCAAGTTTGCATCTGCCAGAAGGTTCGCATCAGATGTACGAATAACACCGTTGGCAACGCGTATTAACGTATGACGCATAGCATCCATGTCCGTTTCATAGTGTTCCACGTGCAATAAAGCATGGCAATAAAGCCCTGCATAACTCAGATAGCTCAGAGCCCATTAAAAAGCCACGCAGGGGCATCAATATCCGTTTGTTATCACAGCACACGACACGTGCAGATACTTTTTATAACGTTCAGTGACAGTAGCTTGTGCAGCAAGCGCAACTGTATAGTACAATGCCTAGGAATGTAGGCACCGGCGCTGTTGATATTTCAAATATGTACAAACGGACTGTCATATCTGGAGATCGCTCACGTATGCAGAAACATGTGGATAACGTTTTTTTCACGTAGACCGCGGAAACTACTCGAAGGCGGAAAGGAATACAGGATTAGGGTGGACAGACTCGGGATATATAATTCGGTTTGGCTACGAGGAAGGATGCAAAATGCTAAACATTATTCATAATTACAGAGGTACGAATAACAACCAGGACGATTGCAATCGGTACGGTCGAATTTGCGTTGATCAGCTCGTTCATGTTTGATTAGTTTCGACGGGCTGAATGCACGTCGCTCAGCTCATTCTAGCTATCTTGGTTCAGGTCGCGATGCTTCAATCTAGGACACAATGTACATCATTTTCCTCAGATAGTTGCTTGCTGGGGACTCCCCATGTATATTTTTTTTTTAATCACGAATTCAACGTTTTCCAGTCATGAAAACATTGCCACGACAATATTGTACGTTTTCCGGTTCCCTTTTTAAAAATTGGTGCCTAAGAATGTATTTGCGGACACCTGAATGTAGTGAACACACCTACGAGAATGACGAGGAGGTTTATTATAAACACAGCATGCTTCCACTTTTGGTATGTTGAGGCACTTAATTTTAGTTTGTCATCTAAGGATAATACAAATAGGGGAAGGAATACTCTGACGAGCAGCTTGGATTCTATCTTTGGGCTTACAGTAGCAATGGCCTACTGTTTGAATGAAACTGGATGGGGAGTATTTCAGATCAACGAGTCTCCGTGACTGTTGATCTGGACTGACGAGACCGACGGGTATGTCCACCGATCGGGTTGTCCACCGCGGTCCCCCAGGGTTGTCCACCGATGGTCCCACCGGGGTGTGCCACCGATGGTCCACACCCACGGGTATGTTCACCGATGGTCCACACCCACGGGTATGTCCACCGATGGTCCACACCGGTGGGTGTGTCCACCGATGGTCCACACCCACGGGTATGTCCACCGATGGTCCACACCCACGGGTATGTCCACCGATGGTCCACACCCACGGGTATGTCCACCGATGGTCCACACCCACGGCTATGTCCACCGATGGTCCACACCGGTGGGTGTGTCCACCGATGGTCCACACCGGTGGATGTGTCCACCGATGGTCCACACCGGTGGGTGTGTCCACCGATGGTCCACACCAATGGGTGTGTTCACAGTCCACATAGGCGGTGGCGGTCATGGTCATTTGGGGGTCGCCGGCGCTTTGTGCAGCAAGCAACAGCGAGCTCGATGTCACGTCGATAACAGGAGCATAATCCATAAGTACGCCGAATACTTGTCAGGCATTTGGTATTTCGGCACGCAGGGAGACCACTGCCAGGTACGGGGTGGCCGCTGCGTCACGTGTGGCCGATCCGCAGACGACACAGAGCCACTCTCCACCGACGTTCATGAGGCGTCTGCCGCCAGGCCTCTGGTTATTGGGGTTTAGGGGCGCATGGACTGCTGAGGTCATGCAGCGCCCATGCTGCCAGACCTCATCCCCATGGTTAAAATAAAGGTTTTTTTTCGTTAGGTGTAAGATGTCGAAACGAGCACGGTCGGATGTTGACATTTTCCATGGAATCAGTGTCATTTAAAATGTTTTTTTTTTCATGTCCTTCAGACCTAAATTTGAGCCAATGGTGCAGGTGCTGACGACCGCACCTTTATTATGTCTTGAGATTCATAACTTGTGAAGAACCACAATCGAGATAGGGCAAATAATTCCTGCTATACACTGGTAGTGTAAGCCATATCACATTATAGGTAATCCCTTTACCTGAAATAGCGTTGCAAAATGTTCGTGAATCACCATTTACCGAGAACATGAACATGATACTCATAAACGAGATACTGTCAAAAAGGAGATACGAAGACTAAATACTTCATAAGCACTCATCAAGGAGCGATGTCAATACTTCTTGGAGAAGGATGTCGATTAAGTGTTCAAAAAGTGGCATATTCCACCCTATCTCACGAAAAATTTATCGCTGCTCATCCCGTTGGTCAAGTGTTTACAAGGCGTTTTCCCCCGACCTCATCCCCACTTGACAAGTGTTCCCAAAGCGCATCTCGTCCGACGTCATCCCCGCTGGTCAAATGTTCCTGAGGCGTTTTCCCCCGACCTCATCCCCGCTTGACAGGTGTTCCCAAAGCGTATCTCGTCCGACGCCATCTCCGCTGGTCAAATGTTCATGAGGCGTCTTCCGCCCGACCTCATCCCTGCTAGTTAAGTGTTACTAAGGCGTCACAAAAAAGCACTCTCACCTGAAGTTGGCTAACTAAGCACACCTTATCTCTACGGGCATGCGTGGGTAGAGGAGACTCGTGATTTTCTCACCAAGACAAGCATATTACATGCGATTCTGACCCACCATAACTAGATTCACATAGACCAAACCTTAGAGAGAGAAAAAACGTGTAATACACCGGCTACGCGGTTCAACACGAATGACTGGTGACAATACGTCATGGCAGAAGTCATCACGAAACTCACTCCCAAGTCGGACGCTGTAATTTCATCAAGGTCTCGGCAGCCTGCCTACGGCTAACGATTACTGCCTAGCACATCACTGTAGGCCGGCAACTTCCTCAGACATAGGTGCGGCCCGGGGGTGCTTGCGCACACTTGCGATTGCGATGCGCACACGTATGCGATTAATCGAATTGCGCTCTATTGCTCTTCTTTATCGCGTTTTGAAATTCATCAGCCATATATGCATCATTTTCTTTGATAATGATGCCTTCATTCTCCAAAAAGTGCATTGGTTCGCACATCCTCAGCAATTTTTATTTCGTTATTGCGGGACTCAGAACACATACATCCGTGGTCCAGAACACAACAGGCGCAAGTCACTACAACACATAGGCCGTTGGCCCAATTCAGATTAGCGGGCATGTCCGAGTTGTTGAGGCGTTTAGCTCTGGGTACCAAAGGTCTCGGGTTTAACACTCGCACCACTCCGGAGAATTCCCAATCCCGCGGCCCACCGGCGAAACAGTGTGGGCGGCGCCATAAGCCGTTGGTGCGTAGAGCGTCGAGAAACGCCCAATAAACGAACAGAGCCAGCTTTCGAACAGGGGTTCAAAATGGCAATCATCATCCATGTTCTTTGCTCCATATCTACATGATCAGTGTCTTAAAACTACTTTTTCCATGAACGATGTGAATTACAAACAAGGTTGAATGGGGAAAATGCAAGATGGGAAGAAGGTACATTATAATTCACCCAAGAATAAAACAAGAACAACGTTCAGTTATATTTACATACTATGATATATCGCGCCCATATATATATATATAACGTATCATATATATATATATATAATATATATACATATACCTTAATTTCACAATATCTGTTATGATTATCAGTATGACATGCAAATGCTATGTAGGGTAATGAGGAAAACTTCAGCAAGTGGTGAAAAGGAGATTTTCATTAACTGTAAATTTCAAGGTGACATGATAAAATATTGTGCGGTACATATACTTGTTCTGCTCACTGAGAAAAGCAACACAAAAACATGAAGCACTTTCATCAATGCACTTACCTTTCGATGAAGAAGCGGACCATCAGGAACAGAAACGCCATCGGAATCGGATGGTACAGGTCATTGAATTCGGCATACTTGACCGTCTCGTTGGACTGTATGTCAGCCCAGGTGACGTTGGGCGGCAGCCACACGGCAGGGTTCCAGAACCACTCGGACAGGTTCTTGCTCATGCTGGTGGCCTGCCGACGACGGAGACATTGTCAGCATACACCGCTAACCAATCAGCCGATGGCGGTGACACTGTCAGCGTACACCGCCCACCAGTCAGACGACCAGCGCAGACCGTCAACCAATCAGCCGATGGCGGTGACACTGTCAGGATACACCGCCCACCAGTCAGACGATCAGCGCAGACCGTCAACCAATCAGCCGATGGCGGTGACATTGTCAGCATACACCGCCAACCTGTCAGCCGATGGCGGTGACACTGTCAGCGTACACCGCCAACCAGTCAGCCGATGGCGGTGACATTGTCAGAGTACACCGCCAACCTGTCAGCCGATGGCGGTGACACTGTCAGAGTACACCGCCAACCTGTCAGCCGATGGCGGTGACACTGTCAGAGTACGCCGCCAATCTGTCAGCCGATGGCGGTGACATTGTCAGCGTCGCCACTCACCAGTCGGCCAGCTCGCACGCCTGCTTCACTCTAGAGTGACACTCCGACAACCGGGCTCAGATAATCTATGAACATGACAGAGCTAGCTTTGTGCGGTCTGTCGTAATCAAGGTCAGGGATTCTCAAAATAACTTCGGTAGATTATGCATGACCTGAGCGGCCAATGCCAGCTCAAGCCAGACTACGCCAACCAGCTCATGGGCTAAGGTAGTGGGGCATCCACCCTGATGAAATCATTTCTGGAGCAAATAAAAGGAGAAAACAAAGTTTTTCTTGAAACACTAACAAATCCATTACTAATTTATACATATAAAGTTACCCCTGCATGACTTACACCCAGGAGGCTGTTACTGGTAGATTCCTATCAATAAAAAAGTACAATTATTGTGCTCAATACATTTTATTTGTTATTTGGGTGCATCGACTGCTAAGGTCATATTGCGCCCATGCTCAATGCACTGTGTTGGCTGCTTCTTTATTCATCACAGACATGCAGTTCTATGCGTTACTTCGACCTGTTATTAGCGAAGACAGACAGCATGGTTGACATTACGTTATCGGGTAACTTCTGTATTTACACGGTTGATGGAATGAGATTGCTGAGTCTTGATCAGAGTCCAAACAGGAACTTGCCACTCAGTTTGGGTATTACCAAGCAACACAGCAATGGCCAATACATTGAAGAAAAAAACTACCTGAACTCAAGAATCCTCCCATCGGTGGGGCAGGTCGCCCGCGACTCCCCACCCTCGATGATATGCAGCCTGGTCGCATGTGTCACGCGTGTGGGCGGGGAACAGAGCGCTTGATTTCTAATCGCAGAGCCGGCCCACGGCCAATCGCAGCGAGAGATTGAAGACGCCCCACAGCTGGGCAGTTGAATGGGCTGGCAGGAACAGAACATTCTAGCTACTGAAGGTCATGCTGGCAGAAAACTGTGGCATACTAGAAACTGTGACAAGATTCGAGGCAGTGGTGGGTCAAAGCATCAATTTCTGTCTATAAGCACATGAAGAAAAACTCTTCTTTTTTTGCTACAACTAAAGAAGAGAACCATCTGCCAACAATGTTTTTACACCCCCTATTATACAAGTTGGTTGGTTATTTGAGTTTTAGGGTGCATTGACCAGGTTTGGTCATTTAGGACCAATCCCTATTATACAACTTAGAGAAGATTGGCATCATGTAATGTGCAAAGAAAGTACCCTTGACACAGTAATAGCAAAATAGCATGCAAAGTGGAAGGGATGCATATTACCACCACAGAAAACAAAGCTGCAACTGAAATGTGTGCAAAACTATTATATTATGCTCTTCATTTATGATGCTAGGCTATGATGCTATTAGTTCCAGCATAACCATTGCTAGCAGCAGTAGTCCATGCCAATGCCAGAAACCCATGCCCTAAAGGTTGCACAATGAACTGTGAAGTTAAGGAGTGCAACCCCAGCTGAGTTGGTGATGGGGTAGACTACTCTTTCCTGCCACTGCCAAACTGCTGCTTGCCATGCTACCATGTCAACATTGTCTGCTAAGCAGACAATGTTGACCATGGCTATGTCAGATGAGAAATTGCCAGTTCTAAGAAATGGCTGACAATATGCACCAGTGCCTATGCACACTGCACAGTGAAGCTTAATCTTAACTAAGAGGCTACTAAGACAAATATCCCCACCTATTTTTTGTATGTAACAAATCAGATGGAATAACATATAGTTGTGCAAGCAGATACAACTGGATCCATCCTGATATATATGCATCCCAGGCAAACATCTTGGTGTCCCACTTCACCACAGTATCCCTGAGATACCAATGTCACAAATATTTTTGAAGCAATGATGCCCACACATCATAAAAAGGCTACCTGTTGATGACTATGCATGTGCTGAGCATGATGTGATGTCTCATTTCCTCTGCAAATGCATACTTTTCAGTTTGAACACAAAATAAGCAAAAGGTGCTTGGAGTTGAGTAATATAGCATAGAAAGTAATGTTTAAAATAAAGAAAAAACATGTAACATACCCTAACCTAACTTTCCAAGCAAGAAAGCACATTCTTTTCCTCTTTTGTAAAATAACCACACATTTCTCTCAAACATTTTCTACTTAAAAAAAAAACCAAACCTAGCCTGAACTGTTTTTGAAGACAGAAAGAATTGCTTATGCACAAGAAAGAAAAAATTGCTAACCTAAAACAAAATCCTAACCTAACTTAGCCTAACCCCTTTGTGTGCCTCATTGTCATTCTAAATTGACATTCATATCATTCTAAAATAATGCCAAAATAAACTGAACAGGTTGCATGTTTCTGGACCATGCCATACAGGTGACATCACAATAAACATTGTGGTTGTTTTAAATTAAAATATATAGATTTACATTAGTTTAGATGAGAGTGGATTATATCATATTATGTTAGGCTAAGTTAGGTTTTCCTATTTAATTCTAAATTCTCATAGTATTTATTGGAGGTTTTGAGGCAAACCAGGATGCAGCAGAAGCCAACTCATTGATATAACTTCTGTATCGGCTCACTAGTGCGAAAATGGTTTGAGTATGTGTGGGTTGTGACCCAGTCCCATACTACATAATTAAACTTTGTTATCAGGATAACCAGGCAGGCTTACACTTTTTTAGATGCTGCAGGGTTCTTCTGACCAGATTCACTATCCTAAACATGCCAAAGTCTGCAGGTTGCACCAGAGTGAAATCATTAAGGTATGTGAACCACTTGCAGCTTTAGCCAATCAAAGTCTCAGTGCTATACCTATGTCATCACACCATACCAACATGACTATGACATCATTGTAGAAATTAAAAAGGAGTCATTTCCTGAGAAAATGAGTGGCCACATCTTTCAAATCATGTTCATAAATATGGTATTCCAAAAAAAAATCCAGAAAATACCAAAATACCCTTTAAGACAAATTTACCCTACACTGGTCATGTAGGGCCCATGCATACCTAGGTGGGTAGGTAGGTAGGGCAAGGGGGGTCTGAACACCTAAGGCAGCATGAAACAAATAGCTCTACTGCTGCTTCTGTATGGCTGAACCAGTAATTGTACTGTGTTTACTGGACTCAAAAATAAATAAGCTATCCATATTCAAACAGTTCCTTTCAATGAAAATCCTCTAACCACTTGCAATGAACAACTTCAAAACAGATAATTATTTTGTAGTGGTGTGCCATATTGTGAACACACAAATGTTGTGCAGGATTAACTCACTGTAGCTGTTATGGTACAAGCTATTAGTAGCCACTAAAACATCCTGGTGTAATCACAAACAAATATTGAGTCACTTCCTTATGGTTTCATTAAGCATTAAGCTCTTGGAAGCCTAAAATGATACCTGTGAGCTTCACTAGCTCCATACACAAAGAATTAGCATAACTAGGTATGCAACCAGACCTACATATTTTGGTAGACATCCATTATTTATGAATACCACCATCTTCTTATTTATGTGCTGAACATGATATGGGATATGTCCAAAGGTAGGTGTTCGGGAAACAGAACGTGTTCAGGTACACCACCCCTTCACCCACCTTCCTACCTATATTATGCGCAACATTAGTAGGTAGCCTACCTATTGGTGTTCAAAAGCATAAGGTGTGTTAGGTATGTAACTCCGTACCTACTAGATCAGGGTACCTGACTCCTGAACATCGTCAGCAAAGCAACATTTTCACAATACCTTACCCCCAATTCTCCCATCCTCAACAACCAGGAAGCTCCTGAGAGGAGCGCACGCAAACACCACGCCAGGTACGCTCAGTGTACTGACTGCGATGCGCGTGCGACCTACAAGGACACCCAGGGATGTGAAACAAATTAACAGCAAATTCCTGTTCATATTCAGTTTGATATTCACTGGCTATCCACTATGACGAACTACACAGATTTCTTTGAAAATTAGCACACCAATGTCCATTGAAGTGCTGATTATTACCCGTGAAAAAGCTACGAGGGCTGTTCATAGCCAGCTGGTTTATTGAAGGTCAAAGACAAAGTGTCACGAAGGTCGAAATACGCAGATTTGCCACAAACTGATAGTACCTAGCGTGCTGATCATGATGAGCATAAAACCTGAAGGGGAGTTCATAAATAGCTGAGTTATTCGAGGTCAAATATCAAGGTGACCAAAATCATATTCCTCAGATTTCGTTTAAAAGAATGGCACATATATAGGCAGTTGAGTACCGAAGCGATGGGAAAAGTTTCCCCTGAGATGTCGAGCCGCCCCACCCTCAAAAAAAAATATCGCCGGGAACAGAAAATGCACCATGCTCCCTAAAAACCGCGCTGGGCCCCTAAAAATCGCAAGGAGGCCTCTAAAAATCCCATTGGGATCTCAAAATGTCGTACAAGAGCCCTGAAGATGATGCTGGGCCCAAAAATAGTACCAAGGCCCAAATAATTACATTTGAGGCCAAAAAATCGTTTCGGAGCCCCTAAGGATGACACTGAGGCACTAAGAAAGTGGACCGGGTCCCTGAAAATGCCGCTCGACCCCAACAAGTTGTATCGGACACCCAAAAATCACGTTGGAGCCTCCTAAGGTTGGGCCGGGACACTTCGAAATTACTTTGGGGATACAATAAGCATCACTGTAGCCTTGAAAAGACACTGGCACCCTAAAAATATCCTGAAGGTCAGGTCGTGTTAGTGCCCATGAAAATCACACTGGGAGCCACAACAAAATCATGCCGGGATCATTGAAAATCACGATGGGTGCCCAAAAAGACAGACTGGGACCCTGACGATCATGCTAGGTGCACAAAAGATCAGGTTGGGACCATGAAAATCGTGCCGGAGCATCCAAAATGTAAGACTGGGGTCTCTGAAAATTACGCTGGGGCCTCTAGAGTTCACGCCTAGTCCCTGAACATCACACTGAGGCACGACAAATAATAATGTCGAGTTCTTGAAAATCGCAACGGATACATTAAGCATCTGACCGGAGACCCTGAAAATCATGCTGAGCCTGGGGTACCAAAAATTCCCGCCCTGGCCCCTGAAAATCAAGCTAGGGGCTCAACAGATCACACCGGGGCTTAAAATGTCTCATCGGGTCAATACAAAAATAAAGCCAGGGCTACATTCAACACCCAGGGCTTCAACAGTCCGGACATGGAGCATCACACTGGGTTCCAACAATTGCTACAAAAGGCCCCAAATCTTGTTGGTCCTCCCAAAACGTGTCGAGGCCACTAAAACATACCTTAGGAATCCCAAGAAATGACGACGGGCCCCCAAGGTCGTACTTTGACCCAAGAAACCCAAGGTCGCTGCCTTGAAAGTCATACTGGGTAGGGGGAGGGCGGAGTCGCGTCGGAGCCACGCAAGTCGCAGCTGGCTTCCCATTGATCAGATCCTACCAGGAATGTCGAAACGTCCGTCATGTGGGAAACTGGCTGACCGTGAGCATCAGCATCGGCTCAAAACTGGTCTTGAGAACTGGCATCGGCTCAAAACTGGCCGGGAAAAGTGGTAGTCGCTCGACCCTAAAGCACGCGTGCTGTGTGTTGGAGTGTGCATGCCGCGAGCTGAATATGCAGTTCCGTTTCGCATGATACCGCTAGGTGGCGGTGCTACTAGATGACCTCACCAGCTCATTAGGTGCTGCCACCTGCGGCGGAAATGGGGACCGGGAAGACAGTAAGGGCGTGGTGGCATGGGTCGTTTGGGGCTAGATGAGTGGCCAGGGCGGAAGAATAAATCACGGACCGAAGATCCAGTCTCGCTGGAAAGTCGCGTGTCGCGGAATCAGAAGGAATCGACACTCGAACACTGTGCGCCAATGCGCACATGCAGCAATCTCTGTCTTCCCCCACCCGTCCATTGTACCTGGCCCTAAAACACTAGCCGGACAAGAATGCTAGCATTATAGCCAAGCTACCCGCCCTGGTGCAGACTATTTTCAAAGTACAAACATGAATGGAACTCAAGGGATGCGCCTACCTTGGTGTTCAGTGGCGCAGCTTTGCTCATGCGACGAACGTCCATACAAAATAACATTAAAGTCATTAAAGCGTTAGCCTCTTAACGGCCGCAAGCAGGTGACCTTTCGTAGAGATGAGTGCAAATAGAAAATAACGCCAGAAGCATGACCCTCCCGGACGGGTGACGATAGCGGAGCAGACACCCCGGCAAACAGGTGGTCAGGGAGAGAGTATTTACGTCCGCGATTGAATCGGGGGCCGTGTCTCTGGGGACTGTGGGGCTCGCGTCGCACCATTATCTGGCACAGTATCACCAGTAACCGACAGATAGACACGCGGATAGTGCCGTGTGTACAGAGTGCACACGGTGTATTTGACTCAGTCTCGACAAGGCAAGTGTTAATTCACCCATGACGGTTGGATATTTGCCTGGAAATAATTCACACTATGAAATAGCTTTGTAGGCGAATGGTCCAACCTGCGAGCCCTCCACCATGGACAAAACGGTCCCGAGTGATGGTATTGAGAGTGGAAAACAGTATATATTGTCTATAATAGTATCGTTGTTATATATAGTCTGCATTGGTAAAACATTCATCTGCGAGGGGCAGCGATCAAATGAATGTTTCTGAGCAAATAGCTCAAAATCAAATTGTTCCTTTGCCGCAACAACCCTCTGGCCTCCGGGGTCCAGGGGCGCAGATGCGTTTCAAACACCATATGCATGTGAGGCCACTACGGGACACTAGGATACAGGAAAACACTGCCCGGCAACTAGTCCACCTCTGTTCTCTGTACGTTGGGCATGGATTGCGCAGTGGTTCGGAGGATGCAAGGACAGGCTTGGCAGGCCGTTAGCCCTGGGTCTGAACGGGTGGGGTCGGCTATGGTACATAGACGACCAAGGAGCGTACCCCACATGGTAGGAGTCCATACCAACCCGTTGGTTACGTAAGGCTGGTCGCATGTTCTAAGGGAATAAGGCTCGGTGAGGGCATCGACTGTTGTAAGACTTCTTCACAGACTCGCTGAATACATTTAAGACACAGGTGGTGAGATACTGTGCTGCGTCACACACTCACATCTGAGACGCGGAGCCATCGGACATTAACGAGTTCTGACAGCCGTTTGCCTGTTTGAACTGAAAACTATTCACCTGTTCTGTGTACGTTTTTAGCTACTGACTTCTCCTGTAAAGGGCACAATATGCTGTTGGTGATTGTGGACAATAAACAATAAACAATAAACAATAAGGCTGGGAAGTTCGATCATAGGCATCAGTAATTTTATAGAAGCCCTCAGAGCCAGTATATGAGGCCCATTGTCCGTTGTCTATTTGTCAGTCGAGATCGCCACCCCTCAGAACGCTCCAGCACACCACACCATACAAATTTTCAGTGAAGGCATCCATCTCACAGAAATTCGCGCCCCTCGGTAGGTCTGAGTGCACTTGTCCCCTTACACTTGTCCCAATCAGTGATGCACTTGCATATAAATAGTGTATCTTGAACGCCTCGATGTCATCAAAATTCTGGGCCCGCCATTGGCACTTCTTGGTAGCAGTGAAGCGATGCCCTGGCCGCTGAATAAGTGGCATAGATAAAAGTGCAGCTAGTCCATTATGTGAAGTTGACAAATCCATCGTGCCGAGGGCCTTTAAGGTATTTTGAGTTGCGAAATCCCAATGTGCAAGCCTCCTCGCCTCCTCAATACATAGCTTCCTCATCCATCAATATATAGCCTCCTCGCCTTCCTTCAATAGTTAATATGCGGCCTCCTAGCCCATTCAATATATAGCCTCCTCGCCCATTCAATATATAGCCTCCTCGCCCCTGAACAGGGATATCTGCTCGGATTTTGCACACTCGGATTTTGGTTTTTACCTGAAAGGCAAAATTATGCTTAATGATAGTTGTACGCCATTGCTATAGACGAGGATTTGTTTTCAGATTGAAAAAAAATCATTGGGTGGTGAAACCAATTGAAAGGGCACAAATGCTGAGAAAAAGAGCACCTTCATCAATAATAATGGGACAGACGGGGTAGGGCAGGACAAAATGAGCACAGTCTGTGTGGGAATACTAAAGATTGGCGAAGAAATTCTCACCCAGTTAACATACTCAAAATCGGTAGAGAAATCCTTGATTGTTTCTTTTTTGGAAGGAGGAATTCAATGTGGAAGATGAAAGCCGATGACACGAAAAGTTAATCATTGGAAGTTTTGCCTTTTGCAACATTCGTGAGTGGGGAAGAGTCGTCGCCATCGGGTTGGGGGGACATGCATCCTGTATCCTGCATGATATTTTACAAGCTGCTGCACCTGGTACCGCATATTATAGAATGTGGTGCATGCGAAGAAGGACAACCAGCGCATGTGAAAAAGTTCAGAAAAAACTATGTATACATACATTTTTACATATGCATGTACATATATACATATATATGTATAAATACATATATATGTATATATACATATAAATACACACACACATATGTATATGTATATATATGTATATAGTAAGGAGAAAAACACATACTCTGACTAGTGCTTGCAATATTGAAAAAGCTTTTCAACATTACTAGTACTTGATCATGCCACCCTTAGACCAGATAACCGTTGGTAGCTGTTTAGGCATGGAAACAGCAAGATTGGTAATGTAATCACGATCCATGTATACGAAATCTGTCAACCTTTACTTCAGAATGTCGATGTTCGATGGTTGGGCGTCTTGCATCATGTTCTTGAGAACATGCCAGGCGTTTTCGATCGGGTCGAGGTCTGGAGGGTTCCCTGGCCATTCAAGGACAGCAATGTTGTCTGCAAGCCACTTGTTGACCAGTGTTGACGAGTGAGCAGGGGGCGTCGTCATGCATGAAATGTCTGCAATCTTGCAGGGGCCAGAACGGGAGCATGTGGTCTTTAAGGACTAACAAATAGTTTGTTACCTTCATCGTCAAGTTCTTGTGGAGGAAGTGCAATGAACCTCGACAAACGTTCCTGCTAAATAGACTCTATACCATGTCACTATTGGGGTGTTTAACCGTCTTAGCTGTCCACGCGAGCCGTAGCATAATGATCCCATAGGTCTGCGAACCCCTTTTGAGGCTTCTTTGACAAACCTGAAGGTACTTTCATCGGAAAACATCACTCGTTTCCAGTCACCAGTTGTCCAGTAAAGGTGTTTCTTGCATAATTTCACTGTCTTCTCCTTCGTTGCGTTCGTTAGAAGAGGCTTGTTGGCGGGGTGGTGGCTGGGTAATCCTTAGGTCCTTTTGAAGACAATGTTGGATGGTCCCAATGGCGACATTATTAAGTAGATTGAAATTATTATGTTCAATGATGCTGTAGTTAGTGATGGATTATACATTACTTTACGCTTCAGAATTGAATCTGACCTATTGCTGGTAATTTTTGCCTACTAACCCCTTCCTTTCTCCTTGGTGTAACACCTGGAGGCAATGACACGGTGGCAGTCTTGAGGCAATACATTGCCTGCCTACTTACTTCTAATTCCGCGGCCACACGCATTACACACATCCCCTGTTCTAACAGGGCCAAGGCACGCGCCTTTTCCTCATCAGAAAGCTTCTTGCGCCCCATTGTGATCAGTAGAACAGTAATTACAGCGCATCAAAATTGCATGCGTCACAATAAATCCAGGCGCGCAGAGGAGTAAACAAATACTCTCATTGTGAAAGCCACGAGAGTACTGAGGATGATTCATGCCATCAGATGACGTGAATCACGCTGTTACCAAGCGGCCCATCTAATCTTAAGCTCCTCCCACATTCTATTATATTTTAAACACGAATGGAATGGTGTCATATTGTCGATGTCAATTTCTTTTGCGGCCACTTTGGATACATATACATATATATATATATATATATATATATATATATATATATATATATATATATATATGTATGTATATATATATATATATATATATATATGATAAATGTATGCACATATATATATATATATACATATATATGTATTATATATGTATATATATATACATATATCTTATATACATATACATATAGCAGTCGTGTGCGTGACCATTAATACACACACGACTGCTGGTGACCGGAGTTATTGATTACAACAGCAATGCTTTTTGCAGAGGAAAGACTGCCAGCCCTCAGTTCAGACGCAGAATCGTCAGCATATGCAGATCCATACACAGATAGCATTGTATTCAGTAATCGTTCAGACATAAAGCACCTGGAATTCATCCGCTGTGACATAGCATGTATGCGACAATACGCGGCATGCGTGAACCCTCAGCAAATTACCGAACAATGTTGACGCTCATTCTGTACAAGCTACTTCATTTCATGTCGCACGAGTAACTTCAAACGCCTGATGTCACGCATCAAACATGGTGACAGCACACCGACGAATAAGTTCCGATGTTTTTGCAATGAAGTGCCTATGTAATTAGCGCTTAACCATTGACCTGCACGTCGGTTCCAAAATTCACGGCGAAACAGCAAGTGTCGATAAGTGCATCAAAACCTTCGTCGCAGCATCGTCGGCCGGGGTCGCATTGTACGCGTGCGTCGTCAACGCAGACATACAACATTTGTTGCCAACAACATTTGTTGCCATTTGTTGCCATTTGTTTGTTGCCAACAACAACATTTGTCTGTTGCCAACAACAACATTTGTTGCCAACAACAAATGCCAACATTTGTTGCCATTTGTTGACATACAACATTTTATTTGTTGCCAACAACAAATGCCAACATTTGTTGCCATTTGTTGACATACAACATTTGTTTGGGGCGGTTCGTGACGGAGGGCCCAGCCCCAGCAACGGCAGAGCCTGCGTCACCGGTGTCGCGCATCTACACACTCCGCGTTGTATGTCGAATGCTGCTGATGTGAGCACTGCAAGTGTTGATAGCAAAGCATGCACTGCACTTGGTGGGCACCGACGCACCCGACTGCAGTACGAAGAACATTGACAGAGCCTTGGTGTCGCCTGCCGTCCACCAGCAGGCTCTTAGGGTTTGAATATGACGGCTGCACAACACACGAGCACGTCGACGAGACTCGGTGTCGGTCACCGGTGCGCCGAGAAGGCCGCAGAAACATGCGGGTTTGGAATTGCTCGCTATGCAGGAATGCTACGAGCATCTGACGTCATCGATCACTCCATGATAAATAATCGCCATCGCCATTATTGACTACTTCTGTCGATTTCGGTTGTCTACATCTGGCATGAATCCTGTGCACATCTGTACAATTTAAGAGCGTTGGTACCTTCACAGTTTTTTTTATTTAACAAAACGCTAGCATAGCATTTAGGCGTGTCGCACGGCCGTAATGTACTGAAGTAAAGCAACATCTCCACCAACACTTCTCCGTAATCAAACCGGTCGCCTCCACCCTACCATCATCTCAACTTAATTTCAATTTCACTGCCTTACTTCCATCGCACTCCTGCTTGATTTCACCCGATTTGTCGCCTTCCGTCCTGACCCATGTCTTGTGCAGATCCAGGACATTCAGGAAATGTAAGTGCACGCCATCAGTGCGTTAATCCTCCGCGCGTCTCTATCTCGCGCTCCATCCCATCACTATCAGGGTATGCCAGGAAATACGAGCAGCGTAACGTGGCGTATGGTAAGAACAGCAGTGGACCACCAGAGTTGGTTGATTATTGGTTTTACGACACATCGACCGTTGAGTCATACAGCGTCGCCAATCTCTCACGCCAATTGGTCGCGGGCGAAGAGTAACGACAGGTGAGACGCAAACCGACAACCTTTCGATTGTGAGATGAGCAACTTACCCCTAGACTGCTCGTCCCCTGGATCACCAGCGTGCGTACGTTCACACCAAATAGGTGGTGTGTTCGTGGCAGATACCAACCCGCAGTCAATGGCAAGCAAGTCGACTGACATACAGAAGCCATATATATTTGTTTTTGAAACTCCTTGCAGAAGCAGGATTACAAAGAGGCCAAAAAAAAAAAGGGGGGGTGTTTAAAAAAAAAAAAAATTTAATTAAAATATGAAAAAGTTTAAAAAAAAAAAAAAAAAAAAAAAATTTTTTTTTTTAACCGAAATTGAAGTACAATTTATTAGCAATCCGACGATTTTACGCGCATATGAAATCACTTTCGCAAATTATATTGGCACTAATGCTACTTGAAAACGGAACATTTTTGTTTGTAGTGCATGGACATCTGATACCACGATAAATTGACAAAACTATAATTAATGTTTTTTCTTTGTTGTTGCAAATACGGTTGCTATAAATTTAATTGTACGACCAGATACACTACATGGCCAGCTTTGAACACGAACTTACTTCCTTAAAATATGCAATTTTGTCATAGGTTGACTCAGGCAGCCGCTTGGGGGGGGCGGGAATAAAATGGCAAAGCAAGTAGGCTCGGATGAGAATGTTTTATCATGGTAGATGCAGTATAGGGCAGGCATTCTTTGTATCGCAGTTTTGACAGTCTTTTCTTATTTCCTTACATCCGATGCGTAGTAATGGTGACTATAAAGTAGGGAAAATTAAAAAGAACATGTTTTAAGCATCGCGTAGGTTTGAAGCGTTTTAGTCCAGGTTATGCTTCGTTACGTCCTCCATACCTTACCAAAGTCACTCCTGGATTTGCCCATATGCGGGGCAATATCACAAAAAGCCGACCACACATATATAAACTTGTTTAGATCTGCGTTCATAGTTGTGAACCATCGTAAAAGGCAGCCGTGGTGTCACCCAAGGACAGGCCCTAGATCCGCCTCCGACCATTCAACACAACACTGCTCCATAAATTGGACTTACGAAACAGGAATACAATCACAGGTCCTGGTCGCAGACAATTTACGTGTATTTCATCCCGACTCTCAATTTGATCCCGTCAACCCGCTTCTCCTACTTATACATGCACCACTTTCCTCAAGCTACAACAGGGTGTGTGGACCGTAGAAATAGCATGGGAAGCCTCTTGTGCCCGTCCATACCAACTTAATGCGATATGCGTTGGTTGGCTCTGCACAATGGCATCAAGAAAGGTTCGTGGTACATCCCCAAAATATTGTATCGCTCCACATGGGCATAGGGGCCATTACGACACGAGTGCCACGTTTTGACGCTAATAAATGCTTACAATGTTGTAGTTGTTAACGGCTACCGACGGATATTCAATCGGAATGCACACCATTGAACAGTCACGAGCCAGCAGCAACAAATGACACATGACACTCTTCACACATGACAAACCACAGTCTCTCAACACTGGTACCTCAGCACACGCTGCACCGCAGTCTTGGTACCGGTATCCCAACACGTGATGCACTATAGTCTGAATGCCAGTACTTCAGCACATGCTGCATCGCAGTCTTGATACCGGTATCCCAACACGTGATGCACTATAGTCTGAATGCCAGTACTTCAGCACATGCTGCACCGCAGTCTTGATGCCGGTGTCCCAACACGTGATGCACTATAGTCTGAATGCCAGTACTTCAGCACACGCTGCACCGCAGTCTTGATACCGGTATCCCAACACGTGATGCACTATAGTCTGAATGCCATTACTTCAGCACACGCTGCACCGCAGTCTTGATGCCGGTGTCCCTGTGCGTGGTGCACTACAGCTACGGCACCAGTATCTGCAGTACATGATGTATCACCCTCGGCACCAGTACCTCAGCACATGCTGTACCGCAGTCTTGCACCGGTATCCTAGGACGTGGTGCACTGTAGCCTCAACACCATTACCTCAGCTCATGCTGTACAGGAGCCTCGATACTGGTATCCCAGCACGTGGTGCATTACAGTTTTGACACCAGCACCGCAGCACTTGCTGCACAGCAGTCTTGACACCGGTATCCCACCACGTGGTGCACTGTAGTCTCGACACCAGTATCTCAGTACATGATGCATCAGCCCCGACACCAGTACCTCAGTACATGAGTACGTGAGTGCCAGCTCCGACTCCGGCACCACAGTACGTGATGTGCCAGCTTCCGGCGCTGGCAGCTCAGCACGCAATGCACCACACTTCTGACGCCAGTACCTCAGCAGTATCACAATAATACATCATCAGCACCCAAACAGCACCTCGGGAGCCTAATAAATGTCTGCGGCACATCTCTGGGGGTACTCGAGGAATTCTGGAGTAGATGCATTGTCCGGGTTCCTCTTCCAAGGTTCCCCGACTGACATGCAGAGACTTTGCAGCCTCGTGTCATTCCGTCTCAGTACTCACAGATACGTAATTCTACTACACCTGGTAACTCACATTTATCGTTGGCATTGGTGTGAATGTGAATGGGGCTGAAGGATCCTTCTTCCTAGAAATGCTGTTTAATGTCTGTGTGACGAACGTGAGGACGAATTGTGTGAGATAATGAGTTTTGAAGAAGAAAAACACGTAGTTCCCATAATCTCCTGGAGTATGCAACCATCCAATTTAAAATGTCTCAAGAAACAAATCGGCGTAACTTCCATAGCTTCCGCTTCATGGATAATCGTGAAACACAACCACACCGGCGAATCAATGTTCGTTTGGTGACGGTGGGAGGGACACCGTGACACAGACACCGACACAGGTAGCAACTGCGTCACAGGGGCTGAGGCTGGCGTCGGTCAGGGCCGCACGATCAACACGATTAAATGCAAATATGTCCTGGCAAAAGCAACCTGCTCCCTCATCCAATGCCTCTCTTTTCTCTCTCCCTGCCTATTTCTCTCATTGGCTATGTCTGTACCATAAGCTAATCACATTTGGACACAGGATGCCTATTTGATCACCATGATACTAAGTTTGACCGGTACTGATGACGTACGGCCCAGCGCGAGTGTAACGGTCCCTGGTGACGCGGTGGGAGTGTCACAGACCCAGGTAAAAACCCCCCATGAGGAACAGGACACTAGGGGGATAAAAAAAACATAAACAAAAACCCCAACGAAAAACGAAAATAACCACCACTGGTGACGTACGGGTCACTGGGAGTGTCACAGACGCAGTGTAACCACCACTGGTGACGTACGGTCACTGGGAGTGTCACAGACGCAGTGTAACCGTCACTGGTGACGTAAGGTCACTGGGAGTGTCACAGACGCAGTGTAACCACCACTGGTGACGTACGGTCACTGAGTGTACATGTGGTACGGTCACTGGGAGTGTCACAGACGCAGTGTAACCACCACTGGTGACGTACGGGTCACTGGGAGTGTCACAGACGCAGTGTAACCACCACTGGTGACGTACGGGTCACTGGGAGTGTCACAGACGCAGTGTAACCACCACTGGTGACGTACGGGTCACTGGGAGTGTCACAGACGCAGTGTAACCACCATCGGGTGATGTACGGGTCACTGGGAGTGTCACAGACGCAGTGTAACCACCATCGGGTGACGTACGGGTCACTGAGAGTGTCACATACGCAGTGTAACCACCATCGGGTGATGTACGGCGCCGGCGTGGTCGCGCATCCAACCGGCTCCGACGGGCGCGGCGGCGCGCTGGGACGACTCGGCCTGGTGTCGACAGTCGGTATCACTAGTTCTCGACGGCGCCGCCAGGTGACGGCAGCTGGACGGGACGTCGGGACCCGCCGACGACACCCCGGCGCGCCAGCTCTCCAGCCGTCCAGCCGGCGCAGCCCTCCGAGCGGCTGGCGCGGCGTGCGGCACCGCCTCCGGCCGACGCGACGGCACCGTCGCAGTCTATCGCTGCCCTGCCGACCGCCTCGCCGGCTACTTCAGACGGAGACGGCGCGCACGAGGGCCGCCAGCAGCAGCAGCGCACACCGGCCGGCCGCGGCCGACCCCGGCGCAGCGCCGCGGGGCATTCGCGGAGGTACATTCTGGTCCCCGAAGGCCATCACTGCGGAGACACACGGCGCGAGGTCAGGGACGTCCACAGTGCACGGCGCATCCACGGCCGAGATTTGGCAACACGTCGCGCAGACAAGTGGGGGACAAAAAGCAGCTTGCGAAACTGTTTGTTTTCGTGAGCACAGGAAGCACAACACGGCTAGCGTCTCAACACATGGAGGTGTGAATCGCGTGCTGCTACCACCATGATCAAAGCTCGTCCTGTGATCGAAGCTAGAGCTGGGAGGATGAAAACACCCGCCTCATCGCCTCAATTTCCCGCCATTTGTCTTGCATTGACCAGCCAGTTTCCGTCGGGTAGCATATTTAAATATACCTAATAATGAATGACTTAATGACCTGCTGCACAGCTCAGCGAGACGTCAGTCTGACCTGCTGTATAACTCAGAGAGAAGTCAGTCTGACCTGCTGTATAACTCAGCGAGAAGTCAGTCTGATCTGCTGCAGAGCTCAGCGAGAAGGCAGTCTGATCTGCTGTATAACTCAGCGAGAAGTCAGTCTGATCTGCTGTATAACTCAGCGAGAAGTCAGTCTGATCTGCTGCACAGCTCAGCGACGTGTGAATTCGCCCCAATGTGTCAACCACACGCACTGCGCGCCGAGGTGGGCACAGATCAGATGACCCACCCCGAGTAGGGAGAAGGTGTCGAAGTTCGAGGTGAGATCCGCACGCCTCTGAAACTTTCATCGATAGACACACAGAACAGGACTCCAATGAGGACTTAGTGGAGGGAACCTGTCTCAAAAGCAATCCTGGACGTTAAGTCATGTGAGGCGTAGCATTTTGTTTTCTTCTTAACAAAACGAAAATACACCCTTGTCAGCCAAGGGGAAGTGATTGCCACACTTCGACACATTTTTTACGACAGTGTGAAGCGTTCGAACTAAAATGATGAAATTCGGAATGATGATAATGCAGCGTTAGCGCACACTGGCAACGTTGGTTCTATATTTAGTTTTTTTTCCGGATATGACACGTCCTCTCGCGGTCACCTTAAAAGGTAGGCATGCTTAAATATTGCTTCTCTCGCGACACAAACAAACCACATAATAATTCTTCAAGTCAGTGTTCAAATAAAAAGTGCACAGTTGCATGCATATGTTGTGGCAAAAAGAAGTGCTGCTTAGATGTTCAAGTGTCGCATCTGTATAATTTAATATGGAATAAATATTGCAACTAGATACGTAAATATCCGGATGGACTCTCTAGAGTCGAAAGAAATCATAAATGCCAGAATTAAATCAGCTGATCCAAGAATCGTGACTAGGTCGTCTCTCAGGAAGGTGCTTTTCTTGCCTCATGAAGTGCATTCTGGCTCTTATCCAACAAAACGAACATCCCTCAGGGCCGCGTGCTCTTATCTAATACCAGGAAATCATTCTGCTGACGATTGCACGGTATACTTCGGACTGTTTGCAGTGTTCCTAGTATTGCCAACACACATTCCTAATGATGCTAACAGCATACCACATGACCATCAGAAGCCAAGTGATGCGTCATTGGCTGAGGCGCGGGTGGCGCAGTAAAACCAGGATGCCAAAAGTACTGCAGCACCACCACCAGAATCCGCGAAATGCGTCATTGGCCAGGGCAGAGATCGCGGACAAAAACCAGACCTGAAATACGAGACCGATTACGGAGAACGTTCCACCCGGACGCTGGGTCACTGCACGATGCTGACAATCAGGTCACTGCACGTGCCTTGATTGCCGAGCGGGACAAATCAAGGCACGGCAAGGATAATCTGCAATTCAAAGTATGGGGTCTTGGCCAGGTGCTGCGGCTCGACGCCGGCTGAGAAGTGCAGGGAGCTGTTGGAGAAGTTGCGGTAGTGTGACACTAGAGCTAGGCGGGGATTGTGTATGTGTCGCCACCGACGGGGTGTTTGCCCCGGTGAAGCTTAATATAAATATGTCGTGTTTACGCCAGCTGTCCGGTCCAGGTCGTTGGTTTGACACCATTTATGTGCTGTGCACCAAAGACCAGTCTTGGGACGACAGCAACGCCTCCACGAGTGCGCCGCATGAGGTGACGAAGGAGAAGAGCATGGTGATGCTGATGGACACCTGCTCTTTGAGGAATGTGTTCCTTACCATAAACCGATGGGCACTGAAGGCGACATACTGCAGGAAATTAGATAACTATTTCCATGGTAAAACAAACTCCAGTAAGGAACGATACACCGCAGAAGTATGTGAAAGAAACGCATGGAAAGAAACTTTGGCTTCTAATTTTCGCAAGCTAAAATCAGCGACCAAGAAGGCTTCGATCAGCATCGAGAAACGCAATACGCACATTATTTGGGATTTGATGGAGGGAATATGCCTAGTGAGCAATTTTGACCTTCAGTTACCAAAAGTTCAGTAACCATCAGTGGCGTTTTTTTTCCTTTGAACAGTATCAAATCTACCTCGTGCATGCCGGTAGGAGCAAGGGTGCAAAACTCCTATAACGGCACCAACAATGAAACTGAAGACAACGTTTGGATTAGTAGTACATGCTATTCTTCCTCACTACCATGCATCAAGCAAGCATGCATTGATCTCCACCTTTCGAATAATCAGTTGTTCTATGACTGGGACTTTCGAACGAAAAAAAATATTTCATGCACTGTCCTGGTAGACCGAAACCTGTCCGTGGGCGATTAAAACACTCCGTACACTAATGATGCAATTAGAGGTCATAAATTCACAATTAAAGTTAACCACAGCAGAACAAGGTTAAGGCAAACTTTCTTCACCAACAGGGTAATAGAACACTGAAACCAGCTGCCAGAAAACATCGTCCGTAGCAGCACATTGAACATCTTTAAGAACAGCATAGACAATCATTGTAATGATAGAGGGCTTGCTTTTCAGTATTACAGGGAGGGCTGATTGACATATTTGGTGGGCAACTGGTTCAGTGTACAGAGTGCAACCAAGAAGGGCCCTTGTGGCTCATAGTTGCACTAATCTTTTATGTCTTTATGTCTTTATGTCTACACGTATTTCTGGATAAGAGCAGAACAAACGCCCACCACGGCCTGCGAACGTTTCAAGGCACTAACGGCGCGTTGTCACGGAATTTTATCGTCTTGAATTCCGAAGGTGACATGAAGTTCTATCATCTCTCTTCCCCTCTCTCTCTCTTTCCCCTTTTCTCTTCTTGTCCTTATCTCTCCCCCTCTCTATCTCACACACATTTTCTCTCCCTTTCTCTTATTGCCTTTATCTCTCCCTTTCTCTCTTCTCTCTCCTTCTCTCTCTCCCTCCCTCCCTCTCTCTCTCTCTCTCTCTCTCTCTCTCTCTCTCTCTCTCTCTCTCTCTCTCTCGCTCCGCATCCTTCATGCACTCATGCAAACACGTGCCTGACAATGCGTGCGGCCACGTGTTTTCAGTGCAGGTAGCCGCGTGCCTGACAATGCGTGCGGCCACGGGTATTCGGTGCACGCAGCTGCATGCCAGTTTGTGCGGGTCGTGCACACCTTGAGCATGCACAGCGTGGTTCGTGCAGGCGTTTGCTGGTGTCACACAAGTCGCTGGACGTCGCGGTCCACAATATCAGCACGACGTCGGAAGTGGCTATCCTTGCGGCTGGCCAACGAGCTGGATAGCGCCCGGGATCATGAGTGGATCACGGCTGGATAACGGCCGGGATCATGAGTGGATCAAGGGCTGGATAACTAGCTGGATAAAGGGTCATGAGCTGACAGGAGCGCAGCAGCTCTGCCGGACAAGAAATGGACTCGCCGATGCTTCCCGCCTTGCGTATGGCTTCCTGTCTCCCTGCTTTGCCTGAAGTACAATATGAGCATCGACGAACTATTCATATCTGTCGTCAAATACGAACTAGATTTATGGATTGTTCATAAGCAGAGCAAGAGCAAGAATCAGAGCAAGCGAGAACAAGAGCAATGTCAGAGACAAAGACAGAGACAGGGACAAAGACGGAGACGGAGACAGAGACAGAGACAGAGACAGAGACAGAGACAGAGACAGAGACAGAGACAGAGACAGAGACAGAGACAGAGACAGAGACAGAGACAGAGACAGAGACAGAGACAGAGACAGAGACAGAGACAGAGACAGAGACAGAGACAGAGACAGAGACAGAGACAGAGACAGAGACAGAGACAGAGACAGAAGCAGGGACAGAGACAGAGGCAGAAACAGAGAGACAGAACCAAAGACAGAGCGACAGAGTCAGATAAATGATATAGCGACAGAGGCAAAGACAGTGACAGGGCCAGCAATAGAGACCGCGACTAGCCTCATCAGGTACACTTGCAGACCGCGAACCGTACTGTACTACCCGTCATGGTGCGGCTGCCCGCCTGACAGCTCGGGCCGCGACCACTGTTTCGCGCGCCGTCAGAGGCCACTGCGGTCGGCGCTCCTTGAAGCGGCGCCGTCACCGCCGGTCGCCCGGCACCAGTCGCGAGCCCACGCCCGTGACCGGACTGGTGACCTTGCGGCGGGCAGTCAACAAGAGCCGGTGACGTCACATCCGTGAGCGGCCCTCGCCTGTTGTATACGGCGGGGGGCGGGGGGGGGGGGGGGGGGGCGGACATGCGGCCGCAGGGCGGCCGTTAGCGGCGGGGTTGCCGGCCGCCAGCGTGTTCCCGGTAGCGCGTTAGACATGGACTGTTAGTGTGAGAGGCTGACCGCCACGCACGTCACCCGGGTGCCGACTGACCTGCGCCCGCCTGGAGCACCCACCTAACCGTGCCCGGGCCTGCCAGTTAGAAGGCCGGCCAGGAATTGGTGCAGTCCGGTGTCCTCTTGAGAATGAACACAGCTCCGCCTGTCATGGGCGTCTGTGGCGTTCGTGCAGCGGGTGTTAGGATGCTTAACGTCAGCAACGCAACTGCAGCGTGAAGTATTCCTGCTGGCTGATGGCCGCAGATCATCCTGGATCCGATTCCCCTCCCCACACCTTGCCCTTGAATTGTTCGGCCGAAGACGCTCCCTCAGCGAAAGGGGTGTCGCTCCAAAGGCACTAGAGTGCTCTTCCATTTGTTTAGTCGATATTTACATTTGACAATCGATCCACTTGACAATCAATCATGATGGATTTCCGATCAGAGCTTGGCTCGATACGACGGAACACCAAATCGGGTACAAGGTGGACTGATCGATATCCATGATGTGGAGCACACAAGATGCTAATCTGAACAGCAAGAGCATAGATTAGAGTGAAGGAAAGAAGAATGCCGCACACGTAGCGGACATGAGGAAGGAAACACGATGTTTTCCCCGTCAAACTTAAAATGCCAACGTCATGCTTATCTCTCGAGCATAGACAAAGCAGCTATTGGCGTAGTGAGAAGGGGACAAGAATGATAAAGTAATGTACACAACAGGCCAAAGCAGCGAAGAACGGGAGGAGAAAAATAGGGAACGACTCTGCACTTACAAGAACGTTGAAACGTCACTGTTCTAAACAACATCTTTTACTCTTTGCAGATAATGAACACACAAGTGAAATGCGAAATGTGCAAGCAATTAAACATTAGCTGTCTTGAAACCACTCATCAGCATTGTTCTATGCACGGGCCATGCATCCACACCTTCGCCAGCCACTGGGACATCCATCCTCTGGTCTGCCATCCACATGCCTTCTCCAGACCCACCACCCGCAAGTCATCATACCATGGACAATATAATTGAAATGGGCACACACCAGCGATTTTGTTTCAGCTTTGCGGATAAATTTCGGGCACGATTCATGCTGAAGCCGAACATAGAGCCTGTCGCGTCCACTTCCCACATGACGTGCTTCATCGCATATCTCACAGAGCACTTCATACCCAACGTTTTTCGTTCCACATCCCACAGTTCTGTCATACGTACATTTGCCCCGTTTATCATTCGCATTTTTGTTTCGCCTTGATACAACCTTCTGCAAATGACACCCTGTTTCAACACATCTTCATGCTCGTGCTGTCTTCTCTATCAGCTGATTTACTTTTTCGGTTGCGAGGTAATATCTGCATTTCCAGCGATAGGTCTTAGTCGTCATATGACACCTAATCCCAAGAACATCCACTGCATAGCAAGGTATGAAAATAGTCCTCATTATCAACCCCAGTATAAGCTGGTAGATATGACACACATCACCACACTTCTCTCCTATCCGGTACGTTCCCAGACTCAAATTGGGCTGACCGCTTGAAGGGCTTAGTTATTCGCGCGTCCCCTCTGCAGCGACAGTGACAGGGCGGGGCTTAGTTATTCGCGCGCCCCCTCTGCAGCGACAGTGACAGGGCGGGGCTTAGTTATTCGCGCGTCCCCTCTGCAGCGACAGTGACAGGGCGGGGCTTAGTTATTCGCGCGTCCCCTCTGCAGCGACAGTGACAGGGCGGGGCTTAGTTATTCGCGCGTCCCCTCTGCAGCGACAGTGACAGGGCGGGGCTTAGTTATTCGCGCGTCCCATCCGCAGCGACACGACTCAGCGACAGGGCAGGGTATGGTCATTTTTCTGCCATGAGGTCGCCCAAGGTTGTTCCATCGGCCAGCACAAGCGACCAGCGGCGCCGTGACTGGCTCCATATTCCATGTTCGTCAATAGGAAGCCATCTGGTTTAATCGGTCGGCCACGGTCCAGACGACGGCCGAGACGAGCCCGGGCTGCAGCCACTCGTCTTGTCCACTTGGCCTCGTCGCGCTGGCTTAATAAAGACTTGTGGCTGTACTTTAGGCATACGATCAGGAGCAGACAGTCATAGTCAGCAAGCACGAACAGCTGTGCTGCGATAAAAAAAAATTGGGTCCGAGTTGTTGCTGGGTGGCATTAGGAACCAGGGTTCTATTGGTGAGCAGAGTTTGTTGCGTGAACCCTGGCCCCACCACCCGATCCATTAATTCCAGTTCAACGGCAGAATTTTGGTCGAAAGTTTAACGTGCCGTCAATACACCGTCACAGCCGCCCGGTAGCTCGTCCCCGGCCTTATCGGGCCAGCTGCCAACTGACACTCCCGGCCGGGGGCTAAATGCGAGCGCGCGAAGTGACTCGAACCCTGTGTTGCCAGGACAGGGAGACCAGTGCAGGCCAGCGCTCTAACCAACTGAGCTACCGGGGCGGCAAACATCAAGCTGTGTGAGGGAATATTGCCACGCCCTAGCCGAAGGAGATACGAAGAAAGGATAGTGCATCCGCTCCAATGTACAGAACGACTGCAGCATGAAGCATGGCCAGCCTAACATGGCCTGTACGGCAGCGTGTTGCAGTAAACAACGTACGCAAACGGCCTTCTGGGCCTGCTGAGGAGACATGACGCATGCAACCACGACTGCACACTGTCTCGTAAATATTGCCAGATGTTCGCTAAACAAAAGCCGCGATGGCCTTCCTGCTGTAAGATAAACATTTTTCTTACGCTGCAACTTGGTAGCCCATCCGTAACTGTGCCTTGGTGTATGGGTTGACTGAGTGTTTTCCCCGCCTGAGTGTGCAGTCAGCCTGAGTGTGCAGTACACGCCTGAGTGTGCAGTCAGCCTGAGTGTGCAGTCAGCCTGAGTGTGCAGTCAGCCTGAGTGTGCAGTCAGCCTGAGTGTGCAGTCAGCCTGAGTGTGCAGTCAGCCTGAGTGTGCAGTCAGCCTGAGTGTGCAGTCAGCCCGAGTGTGCAGTCAGCCTGAGTGTGCAGTCAGCCTGAGTATTTCAGTGTTTCACCTCAGGAGTTGCACGCCGATGCCATTAATTAGTGTTGGTGACGTATTGGGAATGAGTTTCGTGGCGACGTTGTCGAAGCGAGTCTCACAAGATGCTCATAACAATGCTTCGATTTCAAAGCCAAATATGATTTCGAATTGGCAATAAATTGGACAATTCGCAGGTCCTGGATAGATGGGCGCAAAAGTCAACTTGGCTTATATTTAAATGCGGCAGAACTTCCTACCTTCGCAGTGCAGGAACGAGGAAATTTTGCCACCGTTGCAAACGTATGACACGTGCAAAGGTCAAGGTCACCGGTCAACTCACTGTCCTGAAATGTTTTACCTGGAAACTGTGATAAACGGTTGGAGTCCTTTTTAACGGATTGTAACCAGGAAAACGTAATAAGTGACACCAAAACAAGTTTGATTGTTGCCCGTGTCTTTGATAGTTTGAAGAAAAATCAACAATATTTAAAAAATTTGTCAAATATAAAACGAATGAAAATATTATTGAAAAACATGGGTGGGTATAGGCATCACCATAAAATTAAATAGGTCAATAATGTACCCTGGTATGGCCATATCTCAATGACCTGACATGATATTGGCTAAAATTGTTCAATTTAATATTCTCATCACTCTCCTTCTCCCTCCCTCCCTCTCCCCTCTATCTCTAAACTTTGTTTTAGAAGTTACCAATTGAGCTAATTTAGACACAGGTGTCTAAATTAGCTCAATTGGTGACTTCTAAAACAAAGTTTAGAGTTAGAGGGGAAAGGGAGGGAAAAAAGGAGGCAGGTCTGCCTCCGCCGAGTCCAATGACAACTCAGCATCGAGCTGAAGCAGCCCTGTGGGGTGCAGTTCAGGACTACTTCAGCCAATCCCCTCACAGCCGCGCTGAACCGTGACGTGTCCGCTCAATCATAGGCGCACCGGGGGGGGAGCAAGGGGCCCGGCCCCCCATGAGACCAAAGTGCCCTTTTTACCGAAAAGTGCCCTCTTGGCCGGAATGTCCCAAATTTAGCCCAAAAATCACCTGACTTATGTGCCCCGCCTGTGCCAAAGGTGCCCTTTGGGCCCAAAACTGCCCTTTTGGCCAAACATTATTTTCACGCCCCACCCTCCCCCCGGTCAACAGACCTTCCAGTGTGCCCCGGTCCGCAAAGTGCCCTTTTGGAGCCGGTCAGGTGTCCTTTTGGAGCCGACCAAGTGCCCTTTTCGGTCCGCCCCCCCCCCCCATGGAAAAATCCTGGGTGCGCGCCTGCGCTCAATGAACGGCGCCCCGCGCTCACTCGAGCTTCCGGCCGCGTGACGTCGTAGGTCACGTGGCATCAAAGGCGCGCCGACCGCGCCCGCCGCCGCACGACGCCCCGCAGGCCGCAGCTTGGACTCTGCGGAGCCGCAGCCGGGCCTCGACCACGTCACGCGGAACACTCGGTCAGTGTGCCCGACAGGGTCAGTGTACCCGGCAGGGTCAGTGTGCCCGGCAGGGTCAGTGTACCCGACAGGGTCAGTGTACCCGGCAGGGTCACTGTGCCGGCAGTGGCCGTCGTCGCGGCCACCGTCCGCACAACAACGGACGGCCGTGCCGTCGCGTCGGTGCAGATCGTCGGCGTCGGCGTCGGCGGCCGTCGCGAGCTGTCAGAATGGTCGGCTCGTCGGCGCCGATGGAGGCGGGGAGGGAGGGAGGGAGACGAGCCGGTCATGCCATACAACTGCGCCGCAGAACTGCATCCGATCGAACGGACGTCTGGAGGCTTCGGGGAAGCGCAGCGTTGCACACTCCAACCCCACTAGACGAGCCTACAGCAGTGCTATGCGGCAGAGGAGAGCGTGGGATTGTACCGTTCCGATGCTGGGAACTTCTATGTCTACTCCACCTTTGTGAGCGGTGAAGAAGCTCAACACTGACTGAGGACTGGTCCGGGAATGTCACCGGTTGCTAATGGCCACCTTCTTCCGCCTGAATTATGCATCGCTGTGGGGACCGAATATCAATACAGAGCGGCCGTACCACCAGTGACATGGCCGTACTAATGGTTACTATCTCCCATCTCATTTATGCATGCCTGTGTAGACCTAACGTCAGCAATGTATGCATGCCTGTGTAGACCTAACATCAGCAATGTATGCATGCCTGTGTAGACCTAACGTCAGCAATGTATGCATGCCTGTGTAGACCTAACGTCAGCAATGTATGCATGCCTGTGTAGACCTAACGTCAGCAATGTATGCATGCCTGTGCAGACCTAACATCAGCAATGTATGCATGCCTGTGTTACCTACACCAGCAATGTATGATGCCTGTGTAGACCTAACATCGCAATGTATGCATGCCTGTGTAAACCTAACGTCGCAATGTATGCATGTCTGTGCAGACCTAACGTCAGAATGTATGCATGCCTGTGTAGACCTAACGTCAGCAATGTATGCATGCCTGTGTAGACCTAACGTCAGCAATGTATGCATGCCTGTGTAGACCTAACGTCAGCAATGTATGCATGCCTGTGTAGACCTGACGTGATGTATGCATGCCTGTGAATCTAACATCATGTGTATGCCTTGTGCCTAACGTCGCAATGTATGCATGCCTATGTAGACCTGACGTCAGCAATGTATGCATGCCTGTGCAGACCTAACATCAGCAATGTATGTATGCCTATGTAGACCTAACGTCAGCAATGTATGCATACCCGTGTATACCTAACGTCAGCAATGTATGCATGCCTGTGCAGACCTAACATCAGCACAGAGCTACGGTAGCGTGCTTACTAATTAGTGACGCCAATTTACCTAACAATGTTTCCGGCCCGTGTCTGCCAACAGGTGGTGCCAAATTTGCCTAGCAATGTCTTCGGAGATCGGACCAGTGTGATCTCGATAGAAGCTATGGAAAGGTAAAATCGCGCTGCAGGCTAGGGAGCCACGAGATTCTGTGCAGACTGGGGACAACGAGATCCCGGCGGAGGCTAGGGAACCACGGCAGGTAGGTGTAGGCTAGAGAAGAACGACATGCCGGCAGAGGACAGGGAACCACGAAATTTCTTTGTAGGATAGGGAAAAACCGAGATGTCGGAGCAGTCTCTGCAGTCTCGATGTCTTGGTTCAGGCCGGGCAACCACGATATCTCGGTGGAGACTGGGGAACCACGACATGTCGGGACAGGCTGGGTAACAACGAGATGTTGGTGTGGAGATGTTGGTGAACGAGATGTTGGATGCGCGAGATGCCGGTGCAGGCTGGGAAAACCACGCGATGTTGGTGCAGGCTAGGGAAATGATGCCCCACAGACGGGGGGGGAGTCCGCTGAGGAGCTGTATCTGAGACCACGCACACTGCTGCACCAGCTGCCGACTCTGCTGACCAGCTACCGACTCCGCTTGACCAGCTGCCGACCCCACTGACCAGCTGCCGACTCTGCTGACCAACTGCCGCCTTCTCTATGACCAGCTATCGACTCCGCTGACCAGCTGCCGACTTCTCTATGACTAGCAGCCGACTCCACTAACCAGCTGCCGACTCCGCTGACCAGCTATCGACTCCTCTGTGACCAGCTGCCGACCCCACTGACCAGCTGCCGACTCCGCTGACCAGCTGCCGACTCTGCTGACCGCTTTAAGTACCAGACTCTGGACACTGACATCGTCTGGGTCGGCCGATGGCCGCCGGGTTGCCTGTGCACAGCATTCCCAGAACAGCACAAAGAGGACAGCGAACAGCGCGGCGGCGGCGGCGCGCCGGCCGTCGGCGTTGTCGTGACCTGTCCAACACTGTGCCGTCCCGTGCTGTCACTGGAACGCCGGCCGAGGACAGATTCAGCGAAACTCGGTCGATGGCTGAGCACACACTGACACGGCCAGCCGGCAGCCGGCACTGGTGCACCCTACTCTGGCACACTCGGCTCTGACACACCCTGCTCTGTCACACCCAGCCCTGCCACACCCGGCTCTGTCACACCCGGCTCTGTCACACCCGGCATTGTCACACCAGGCTCCGTCACACTGCTCTGTCACACCCTGCTCTGTCACATACTACTCTGTCACACCCGTCTCTGTCACACCCAGCTCTGTCACACCCTGCTCTGTCACACCCTGCTCTGTCACACCCGTCTCTGTCACATACTGCTCTGTCACACCCTGCTCTGGCACACCCGGCTCTGACATACCCTGCTCTGTCACGCCCGGCTCTGTCACACCCTGCTCTGTCACACATTGCTCTGTCACACTTCTGTCTCTGTCACACCCCCTGTCTCTGTCACACACTGCTCTGTCACACACTGCTCTATCACACATTGCTCTGTCACACCCTACTCTGGCACACTCGGCTCTTGCATACCCGGCTCTGTCACACCCGGCTCTGTCACACCCTGCTCTGTCACACCCGGATTGCCACACCGGCCCTGTCGCACCCTGTCACTGCTCTGTCACACCCGTCTCTGTCACACCCTTCTCTGTCACACCCTGCTCTGTCACACCCGGCTCTGTCACACCCTGCTCTGTCACACCCGGCTCTGTCACACCCGGCTCTGCCACTGTCTCTGTCATATCCTGTTCTGTCACACCCGGTACTGTCATACCCGGTACTGTCATACCGGGCTCTGTCACACCCTCCTCTGCCACACCCTGCTCTGTCACACCCGAATCTGTCACACCCGAATCTTTCACACCCGGTACTGTCATACCCGGTACTGTCATACCCGGTACTGTCATACCCGACTCTGTAACACCATCCTCTGCCACACCATTGGGAGGGCACTTACCCCCGTAGGGCCCAATGCCGCACCAATCCATTTGGATCGCCCATTGCCTTCATATATTGTGCCATCCGAATTATTTTTTATAAATCTATACCTTTGCGAGAAAGTGAAATTTGAAAATGATTGTTTGAATTTCAATCATGTTTGGTTGAATTTTATCTTCTATTATTACCCCTTTGAGAACTAATTTTCAACTCTGACACGCTTGTGCAAGATCAATGTTGAACAATGCCAAATGTGAATATGAATACGAATACAAATATCACTTGCTGCATATGTTCAATAGCCAAACCCCCTCCCAGGCTTCCGAAGACAACCCGCAACGGTGGATGGGGCTCCAAAGCGGAAGGGGGCTAGGGCACCCGCAGGGCCCTCGGAAGGGAGCTGCAGTACCTACAGGGCCCTCGGTTAGCCGAAGGTGTTCCCGACGATTCCAGAGGGTTCTGCCGACAGCGGAAACACGACCCCCCCCCCAAAAAAAAAAACGCGAGTGACCCCACGAACAGAAAGCACGCCGATAGTCGGCACCATACCAGAAGCCAAAGGGTCTCGGGATAGCCGAAGGCCATGTCGGTAGGCCAAAGGCTGCTGAGCACGTACCAGCAGCAGTACTGGGCTTTGACGCTAGAAGAAGCTCAGACCTTGGAATGCGGTCCCTCACATTAGAAGGAAGCCGACAACCGAAAAGAGCCCCGACAAATAACGAGGGTCAATTTTCGCTGGGAGAAGCGTGCCAAAAATTGAGGTTTCCACGATCCCTTTGGACACAGCTTTTGGTCGCGATACTGCATTCAGCTTGTGGAGATGCTGAATTTGACATGTAATTCATTCAATCCCATCGTCTAGCTTTGTAAAGAAAAATGCCAGCTGGTCGAATTGGATTGAATTGGAAAAGTGACGACATCATAACATAATATTGCCCCTCCATAGCTGCCAGCGGTCATTTCATGTCTGCATGACATCGAACAGCGAGCAATATTGGAGGCGCAATCAGCGGGAGAGAAGGGGGGGGGGGGCTGGGGCCTACCACTCCTTAGAATCAAAAACATACGAGAGCAAACACGAAATCTTTTTCCATGCAAAACCGGAGATTTTGGCCGCGCTTCGTGGGCCGAAAACTGAATCTGTTTCGCGACATTCTTTGGGGGGTCGGCTCCCCGTATGAAAATCCTGGCTGAACTCCTGAGCACTACACGAGGCTTCCGTCCGTCAAAGGCCAGTCTTGCACAACATCCGGAGCGGGAGCACATACATCACACGCGGGCGGCGGCGCCACGCGGCGCGGCGTACGCAGTCCGCCGCCGCTGCGTCACAGCCGCGTGTGACGTGCCAGTGACGTCACAGGGCGGCGCGCTCACCGGCTTCCGAGTCGTCTCCGGGCGGCGGCCGCCGGCGGTGCGAGGCGGTCACCAGGCTGGACGACTGCGACGAGCAGCCGAACCACCAGTAGCCGGCCGGCCGCGGGTACGGCGGCTCAGAGTCCTGGTCCACCTGCGGGCGGACCGCCGACGGTCAGGCTGGGCGGCGCCGAACTCACGCTCGGGTCTGGGGACGAGTAGTCTAGGGGTACGTTTCCCGTCTCACAATCGGAAGGTTGTGGGCTCGAGTCTCACCTGTCGCTACTCTTCGCCCGCGACCAATCGGCGTGTGGGCGGCGCCGAACGCTCGGGTCTGGGGTTGGTTGGTTATTTGGGCTTTCGGGCGCATCGACTGCGTTGGTCATACAGCGTCCATGCTCGGGTCTGGGGACGAGTAGTCTAGAGAGTAGAGAGTAGTACGTTGCCCGTCTCACAATCGGAAGGCTGTGGGCTCGAGTCTCGCCTGTCGCTACTCTTCGCCCGCGACCAATCGGCGTGAGAGATTGGCGACGCTACGTGACCTCAACGGTCGATGTGTCGCAAAACAAATAGCCAGCCAACCACGTTCGGGTCCCTCCGAGCGTGGTGGTGATGTCTGGTGCGGGTCACCGAGGTCAAATCCAGGTCGTCGCGGTCATGCAGGAGATCAGGCGTAGTGCCGGGCCTTTCCTAATCGCTCATCACTTCACAGCAGGAATGGGGGCGGCCGGAAACGATTCGTCACGTCAAATTGTGTCACGGGTCGTCTTTGTTACACCTCATCACAAGCTCTACTTGAAATCGGTTAGTCACTGACACTGTACTACCAACGCCAAAGGTACCTGAGTTTTTGCATTCACGCTCGACTCATAGGGCCGTGAGTCAAGAGCCGTGAGTCAAGGGCGTAGAAGCATCCAAAAACAAGGTTGGGCCACCCGCGTGTTGAATTCGTTCAACGCAACACTCAGAAGGAAAATGGTGACGGTTGTTGAAAATTGTTGCATCATTTCTCATCAGTGACTTTCTTGTTAATACGTACCGTGAGCTATATGTTATTTTCAGAGACCTAGTACACCGACTCAGGGGTGTCGTTTTATGAAAATGATAGCGATGTCTAAAATTCCCGAAGATGTATGGTGCAATGCATGTGCGCGGAGCTATGGAAAACGTGTGGTGAGCACATGTACACGGAATATGCGAGTATGCGTCAGGAGCGGATATAGGAGGGAGGAAATGGGGGACACGTGCCCCCCCCCCCACGATGGAAAGGTGACGCGCCTCTGACTCACGAAAAGGTGCTCCTCTGGGGAGGCTTGAGTGCATGCCCCTCGCTAAACGGACTTTTCAGCAAAAGGCGTCCCTTCCGAGGAAGAGGGGCCCCTGCAGTACGCTCGAGTACACCGCGGCCTCGGATTTGCCCCACGGATTTTCAGCCGAGCATCTCTCCAGAGACTTTGCAGCGGCGCTTCTCGGATAAGCTGGCACCCCTTCTGACGGGAGTCCCTCCCCGATCGAGATTTCTGAATCGCCCCCGGTTTGCGTTCATCTTATATAAGGCGCATATTATTTGACTGCGGCAGGTATTGAATGCGCGAAATACGAATTATATTACAGTATGGAAAGGGCAGCACTAAGCAAAACCAGATCAGGAAATTCTAAATCGAATAAAAAGACGAGGTGTTTCGTAAAAGTGAAAGGCACGAAGTTGCGCTGACACACGCTGATTATAACGATACGCTACGGCTTAAAATGTATCCATTAGTTACAGAGATATTCTTTGCTAAACAAAATACCAGTTATGGTGAAAAAGACGTGAAATTTCGTAGCTTTGGTTAGCTTTAGAACAAAAGTCGTTGGTGGGATGGAGGTGAAAATCTAACATATCTAATTGAAGCCAAACATTGCTCTCAGACCAAATTCACTAAAGTCAGTAATTATAGTGAGTAAACTTTGGTAGGTGTCGGGATGGCGAGCATTCAGATACATGCCTACGTGAAGTCTCAGCAGCAAAATATGTAATGGCCGTCACTCATCATATGTCGATATGTTGGATATGTTGGCAATGCGCACTGGTGCCATAATACTCATTTTCATTTTCATAACAATTTCACACTGTGACAACTCCTGTAATAATGGGTCAGCAATTATAACTGACAAATTATGTTGGCTCCAGGGACGTTCTTGGATTTAATCGAAAGAGCTTCAATTTTGGAACAGATTGAGATGCTCTATTTTCTAAAAAGATTGTTTAGGCCAGGAATGTCAGGGGTCCTACCTACCGGAGGGACAAGAACGTTCACATCCCCAATTGTGTTTCACAAAGATGTCTCAGGAACAAATTGGGGTAAGCAACTCAAGCTTTTGACACCACTGCATGGGCACCAACCCTTGGTACGAAAAATCAACGTCTAATCACATATGGTGAAGTCATAATGACGTAAGCGAAGTCAATGGGTGCATATATATATATATATTGGATAATTATTGCTTAAACTAACCTTGTAATTGAAGCTTAAATTTGACCGGAGAAGCTGGTCCAACTGTCCCCATGGAGAGAAGAAAAAAACTCATCGAGAAGGCGACTGAGTTGACTTGGGCCAATCAACGCTAGCCATGACAGTTAGTTAATTATTTGGGTTTTAGGGCGCGTCGACCGGTGTGGTCATTTCGCGACCAAATACCATGACAGAGGAGCTGTATTTGCCTGTACGGGTCGAGTCAATTTGGATGGATTTAGCGTACAGGGAACATTGAGGTGCACGACAGCAGGGATGAATTAGTGAACATGTTGACTAGTAAAAAGATGTTTGGACGTAGTAGTTAATATGATCATGTGCTATACTACAGCCTGCGGTTGGTTCAGGAGAAAACCCATGAGGGCTATCTACCGAACGAGTCGTAGATTGTGAACATGAAAAAAGCTTGATAGTCAAGTCTTGATAGGCAAGAGCTTACAAGGAAAGTGGGTTAAGTGTCAGCAGAACAAATTCAGGAGTCAGCTTGCAACTTTTCTGTCGTGGGACGAGGTGTTTTCCATGTCCGGAATCGTGTGTTCGCATCCATAGTGATGATCACGATGTGTGTTCACATCGTGGTGTGTGTGTCACAAATCGGCTCTGACACAGATATGACACACACACCGTCCACTGTGCAGCGGCTCTGACCGAGATATGACATACACACCACCCACTGGGCAGCGGCTCTGACCTCGCTGTGACACAAGTCCTGCCGCCTGAAACTCGATTATCGGCTCTCGAGATTGTGCATGGGTCACGCTGATCAAGGTCAGTGCCAGGTTTTTCACAGACCGGAGGTGAAATGACACGAGATGCGTGGGTGCGGCTTCCGGCGTGCACTGTGCCCATTGTTGTCTCACTGTTTGAGGATATCCGTAGTGCTGATAGTCGCTCGGAACGGTATGCATTCTCTCCGAACAATGCTCACTTATTGCATTGCTGGTCGGTTGTAAAAGCAGCGTTCCAGCCAATCTCCGCTGCTAATTAACGTGACAAAAGTGCTGATGAATTATTTTTAGTGGCGCACCTGTACCACAACGGAGAACTCGGGCCTTGCCCTTAATGAATAAACAAATCTGAATGAAAAGGATGGAGTTCATGGAAAGAGATATCCATACAATTCAGGACGGCGGAATTTCAATAAGAGAAACTTTTCTTCCGGTGAATAACGTTTTTTTGGCACAAATTCTGACTATGATATGCACTGTCTTCCACAAGCGAGTTGAAATTGGATCATAAACGCCATGAAGCTGAGAACAATCTCAATGCGCTGAAATTATATTCGGAAGTCAATAAGAAAATCGGCCGAAAATCAAGCTATCCAGAAATCAAACTCGGCGATTATTAGCCATGTGCGAAGTACAAATTGTGATGCACTTGTCCGACATCCATCATTTTCCACGACAAATTGTGACAATTATTCGACGTTTTTATTTCCATAACTATGTTTGTGGTATTCCGTAGCACATTGCGGAAACCTATTGTACAACTGCACAGTGATTGCGCTAAATGGACTCTGCTCGAAAGACTTCGCCAGTTCTGCTCGAAATAAAACTACTCTTATCAGTCACAAACGGATCATAATGCAATGGTGTATCCGTCGTTTTTTCTTCTTCTTCATTGAATGTGATTATATAGTTGCTTTGCCGATCAAGCGAGAAACTTTCCTTTACACTAGACCAATCAATAGGAAACATAATTGGTGCGAATTGACGCAACCACCTAGAGCTCAACTCACACTGGTCCATCGTAGGCATAAGTTGGCGGTGACCCTAGGCCACTGACCTGACCTCAAGCACTAGTCCAAGACAGAAGTGTTGTAAGCACCGCCAAATTAGAAGGATGTGGTAAACTTCCTTTCACTATATTTGCATGTGTATGAGCCTTTAAAAAAGACTTCAAATTGTTGTACGGACCTAGGATGGACGTGACCTCGATTATGATTCATAGTTTTGGCTTCGTTCGGTAACCTGAGTCGTGCAATGCAAGTTTGATTACATTTAGGTCATGTAAACTCGAAATAGGCCATACCAATAGGACTGTTTGAATAGGCCTTGCCCGCTTATATTCACCTTGCCTCAGGTAACTTGACGAAGGTCAATCAAATTGGAAGAGAAACTTTTCCTCGTATGTCTGCATGCATACCAAGAGAAAATCAGATTAGAAGCAAATGCTTATTGCAAAAATAAGAAAACTGGTTCAAAATTGTTCAGGAGCTCAGTTCACTGACCTGAGAGTTCACCTTCACCCCCGAGAGGGTGAAGAGGCAGGGCTCTCGGCACTCGCATGGCATCGCACCAAGAATGTTGTGGCGCCGGTCCTGACTTAGATTCACTCGAACATCAAGTACAAGCCCAGGAACACAGGTGTCAGTAATGGGATATGTCAAAGGAAAAATAATACTATCACCTTTGCGGTATCGAAGTGAGAAGGGGGACTTGGAAAGCCTGCTTCGCCAAGCAATTTTTTCCCGAAAGGTAACGCTTGCGGTGGTCGCAAGCTCACGCGTCAGCTGTATGCAAACAATTCGTGTTAGAGTTCACAATGCATGCGGCTAAAAATATCCATAGTTCAGTCATTTCGCAACTAAGAGTCGAATCCTATGCTGTCGAAAAGTAGCCCCTACCTGCTCGCCTAAAACCGGGCATCTGCTTACCTGAGAAACCGGACGAATGCTCACCTGAAACCGGCCACCTGCTCACCTGGAACCGGCCACCTGCTCACCTGAAACCGACCACCTGCTCACCTGAAACCGACCACCTGCTCACCTGAAACCGCCACCTGCTCACCTGAAACCGACCACCTGCTCACCTGAAACCGGCCACCTGATCACCTGAAACCGACCACCTGCTCACCTGAAACCGACCACCTGCTCACCTGAAACCGGTCACCTGGACCCGCGTGCCTGCTCACCTGGAACCGGGTGTCGTCGAAGCGGTAGTAGAAGCCCTTCTTGAAGAAGTAGGTGCGCCCGTTCGAGTAGGTGAGCGCCGAGTCGAGGTGGTCGGGCACACCGGCCCAGTTGCTGATGGGCTGCGGGTACGAGCTGGACACGGACACGGCGCGGCTCGGGTCGAACTTCCAGTAGCGGTCGCCCTTGAAGAAGTACAGCTTGCCGTTGCCGGTCCACTGGAAGGCGGCGTCCAGGTCGTCGGGGATGCCGCGGAAGCCCTCCGCGATGAGCTTCGGGTAGCCGGGGTCCATCTTGAAGCTGGTCATCCGCCAGTACGAGTCGCCCTGCGGAACGGAGGGTGCACTGTTGGTCGCGCCGATCTGCATTGTTTGTTTGTTTGATGTGGATCGGTTATTTTGCATTGGTGTCCAATTCTTGCTTTACGTCGTCTGTAAGCATTTCGCTATCGCCGGACAGGGGTGGATCCAGGAATTGGAACCGAGGGAATGGAGCACTTGTCCGAAGAGAGGCTGTTTGTTTTCCCCGAAGTATGCCACTGATTTCTAGAAAACCTTTTCCAGATGGTGGGACACTTTTCGGCACCTTATCGGAAGACTCAAGCGTTCTGGGGGGCGTATTTTACCCAATCAGACGGGAGACGCATCTCCACGGGGAGGCACATCCTCCTATATTCTCCCCTTAGATGCAATACCCTGTTGCCCGAAGCGAGATATTACGCAAATGTCCATCTCTGCACCTTGCTTTTGTCGGAACAATATCATTCTTAAATGATCCATGCAAGCTACAAGTGAAAAGAGACCTATCGTAGATTCATGAATCTTAATGTGCCAAAGATGACAATATACTTGATCTATCACGGATGCAGAGGTGACATTCTGTGGAACTGACTGGAGCGGTGGGTAGTGCGTGTGCCATATATGCGGTATGCCGACCAGGCCAAGAGCAAACGGCTGGTAATATATGATGAACTGTTAAAGCTCACGACTATCGGAAAAGATTAAGCCTAGGAAAAGATTAAGAAGTAGTGACTCTCATCAAAGAGAAGCCAAATGTTTCCCTTGCTTATTTTTTTGTAGGAAAATTCACTTGCATACTTAACGAATCCCGAAATTACCCCAAATGTGTAAGTTTTCACTTCAAATGTGGGGTCCTAATCACACCAGAAACCAAATCAGGACCTAATAGCATCCTGGCCTTACCATATATGTTTTGATACAGTCCATATTTTAACCTCTAGGGCACCCGTGATACCTGCACTCCCGAGGCATTCAAGGCCGTAGCTCAGAAGCCTGCCCTGGCATTGATTTCAACCTTGGAACATTATTGGATGATATAATGCGCCATTATATGTATTGCAGTGTTGCAAACGTACCAATTATTCCCAATGTTTGGGACAAGCAAACACTTTTTTCAGTCTAAGCCTTCGTTTGATCTTATGACATGAGTTTGCGTTTTATATGTTTTTTCCTTTGACCAATTATCCATATTGATAAAAGTTTCTGGGATGACCTTCTGTAAAGCACTTCATGAGCGTTCTGAGCTCGTGGCGACTCTGTCGTCAGGTGGTATATTTTCAGGCTGAGGGTGGTACTGTCACGCTCTTAACGATGCGGTCAGGTGGTATATCAATATACCACCTTACGACCGAACCGAAGGCAGCCCCGGATCCTCATCAAGATGTTTTTCAAAGGTCATTATAAATAACCCGAATCTTTCTGATGATAACAGCATATACATATACATATAAACCTACATGAGTGAAGAATCGCCTTCAAAGTTGGTGTGGATTAGCGGTGACCAAGGCAAGATTTTCCCAATGTGTACCTCCCCATCTTTCAAAACTGTTCGAATTTACTTCACTATTCCTTTTTGCAGTTTTCACAAAAAGAACAAAGCCTAATGACTGACGTCACGCAACCTCGGACATTTCATGTGTTATTTAAACAATTTCTTTGAGGAATTATTGCATCTCTTAAATGCAATGCACAACAAAATTAATAGCATCATACACAACACATCAAAACGTCGTCAGACTTGCATCTTGAAAACTACATGAGGTTCCAGTGACATTTCCCGTGACGAAGCACATAACACTTTGGCTTGGTTACACAATGGATTCATGTCTGTCACCTTGTATGTCTTGTGCAATTCCGCAAAACATGATGTTTGTTTCGCCCGCTCCGTTCGAGTGGTGCTGGCCTGAGTGCGGCCCTGCCCGCTGCGCGCTCGATGCCCCGCCCCGCCCCGCCCACCTGCGGGGCGGGTCAAATGGTGCGGTATCATGTGCGGAGGTTGCATCACGATGTGGTCCGTGTATGCTAACTGGCTCGGGAAGACTGGCCGGGTGCCGCAGCCAGGGAAGTGCGCGCTGAGTGTGACTGGATGTAGCCCTTCGGTACCACTGTCGTCACGTCGAGTCATGACGCTTCCCGGCTCGAGGCCGAGTCAAGATCTTCCAGGTTCTTAAATTACTATTTGTTTGCTTGGAAATATTTTGATAGTGGAATCTCACTGCATCGTGAATAGGGTTGACAAGACTGTAGTTCCTATATCTGATGGATATTGAGTATATTTTTTACGTTGAATCGCTGAACACGATAATAAGCGGTTCAAGAGGTCGATGAATTGCTATATATTTTCGGATTTTAACTATATATGTATAAACAATACATATATATATATATATATATATTTATATATATATATATTTTATATTTATATATATATAAACATTATATAAATATTATATATATATATATATATATATATATATATATATATATATATATATATATCTATATATATATGCGATACATTTAAATGGAACAACTCATTCTATATTTGGCTTTCCCATTCTTTACGTATACTGCGTCGCCCCTGGCTGACGTGGCATAACGGGAGCACGAAGCAGCGCAGTAAGCGGGAAGGGAAAATCGAACACGAAGAGGAACTAACCATAACAGACACGCGACCTGCTCAAAGCCCCATAAGTATGTTTAAAAAACGATGATTTAGTGTAAAATAGAGCCTGATAAAAGCCCGTTCGTTGTTCGCTACCCAGTTTTCCCACCACAAATCACTCTACCGTCACAGAGTAACTCGTCACTGTTGTCTACGGCATGTCCTGCTCGATTGCATTTGTACGGTCATGCCATTGGTCCACAACAGCGGTGACAGCAGCTGTCGATCAAACAGCGAACATGACCTGCATACCGATGTTCATTTGCGTGTTCGATCCGGACAGGTGAGCGGCTTGTTTGATGTGCATTCTGCCGGTGGAGGCATCAGGTAATCGTGGGGGCCAGGTGGCTCGGTCGGGTAGTCGGCTTCGTGAAAAATATACCGGCCCACACTAGCGTGCAGGAAAAACATTGATGGATAGCTTTGCTTCAGGTGTGCCCGGACACAAGTTGAAGCCGATGTAGACACACAGACGTGCTAAGAGGACGCGTCTTCTCGATACTTCTAACACACCTGCAGTATGAACTCTGCAAAAACACAATTTACAACCGGCTGCATGCAACAAGGGACCGCCCATTTACAGCTGCAGATGACACTTTGATAGTCCGGAGATTGGCAACCATGGGCGTCCCTTCGATATTTACAGGCAGGGTTTTCTTCTTATATGCTTTTGAGGGAGCAAGAGCCCCTCAATGTTGGTTTTTCCCCAATAACTTGAACTTTTAACAAGAGATCCTACGGTGTGTGCTCCAAATTCATTTGGGCCTGCCAATTGCTTTGATGTAATTTGTCCACCCCCCCAAGAAAAAAAAATCATCTGACGCCCGTAGTCTCTTTTGTAGCTGTGGCAGCTGATTCACTGACAGCTGCAAAGGGCCCGCTCATAGTTACAGGCGAACCTCCGACAGTTACAGGGGACCCTTTGATAATTACAGAAGGGCCCGTGACGGATACGGGTGACCTTTGATAGCTAACATTGCAGAAGGGCCGATGTGACAATTATAGACAGCCTTTTAGCAATCGCTGAATCATTCAGCCATTGAGAGAGTAGTCCGATAGGGGCCTTGCTAGCTGCATAGTGCTAACTACAGCTTGCAGCAGCTCAGAACACCGAAACGTCCGAAATCCGCACCTCAATGTCAGACAATGTTACTTTCCATATTTGCTTGGATGTACTCGTCACCCACTATTATTAGTTACTCTTTTTGAACACGCATGCCAATAAATCACCAATAAGACTACGAAGAAAAACGGCGCAATGCTACACCAGCTAACGATATATATTTGCTACCCTTTTGCGGGCAAACGGTTGGGCATAAATATCTACAATGGGTAAATATATAACTCATAATCTCTCTGCTTGGTAATTTGGAGTTCACATCACTATCTGACACTTTCCCTTAAGAGTGTGCTTTGACCGAGGAGGCCAATGACAGCCAAAGGACCTGGTCGATCGGGGACCGTTTGAAATATCGGTACGACTCGCATACCTGCATACCGATAAGATAAGATAAGAATCCTTGATAAGCTTCAAACTCACATGAAGGGAAGGTACAAAAAGACCAGAGAAAAAAGACTGAAACCCTCTAATCAATGCCATATATCCTGAGTTGTAAGGGAACTATTTAACTCAGTGTGCTATCGCGGCCAACCTCTGCAGCATCACATGAACAAAAGCCAGATCTGAACCCACCTCCAGGTACACACTATTACTAACATAGCTCCTCATTCATAAGTGTAAGATATGACACCTACTAACATCAATCTCACCTCATTCATTCTAATTTCTACTGCTGCACGTACTGCACAACTCAGATTGAACTAAGGTAAAAGATGTTTGGACACTCCCCCTAACATATGCACGGGAGAAGCAAACTATAATTACATGCGGGAGAATGACAACAGTGTGGTATTTTCGCATCCTTCAAAACACAATCATTTTCTCACGCATAGCGGTGCAGGAATGAAATAGTAATAGTGCCACTTATTGATTTTTCAACTGGCATCGTGACTTCGCAGTGATGGCAAACAGACTTCAATGTCAAAGAAAATTATTGAAGGGACAAACACCCATTTTGCTACACTTTAAGGTGTAGGTACCTCCACGCAGACCTATTTTCATCGCAAAGGAAGTAAAGTAAAGCTTCCACAGCTGAGTACAAGCCGCTATGTGTGCTCATCTCTGCCCGCCTACCAAGAAGTTGCTTCTGCCTGCCCTGACGAGGTCGTGCGACACGACCTCGTCTGTCGTGAACAGCACAGCTCTGCCGTCTACACCTCACGGACCTCACACTGCCCGACCTCGTGCGACACGACCTCGTCTGTTGTGAGCAGCACAGCTCTGCCGTCTACACCTCAAGGACCTCACACTGCCCGACCTCGTGCGACACGACCTCGTCTGTCGCGAACAGCACAGCTCTGCCGTCTACACCTCACGGACCTCACACTGCCCGACCTCGTGCGACACGACCTCGTCTGTCGCGAAAAACTGCCGTGCCGCGAACGGCACAGCTCTGCCGTCTGCACCTCACGGACCTCACACTGCCCGACCTCGTGCGACACGACCTCGTCTGTCGTGAACAGCACAGCTCTGCCGTCTGCACCTCACGGACCTCACACTGCCCGACCTCGTGCGACACGACCTCGTCTGTCGCGAACAGCACAGCTCTGCCGTCTGCACCTCACGGACCTCACATCTGCCCGACCTCGTGCGACACGACCTCGTCTGTCACGAACAGCACAGCTCTGCCGTCTACACCTCACGGACCTCACACTGCCCGCCATCGTGCGACACGACCTCGTCCGTCGCGAACAGCTCTGCCCGCCGCGCGCACGCGCCGACCCACCTTGAAGAAGTAGACGCGCTCCGTCTTGGGCCAGCTGAAGGCGGCGTCCAGGTGGTCGGGCACGCCCGGCCAGTAGCGGCCGATGAGGCGCGGGTAGCCGGCCTCGACGCCCGTGTCGGTCAGCCGCCAGTAGTGGCGGCCGCGGAACACGTACGTCTGCCGCTGCGAGCCGGCCGTGAACATGGCGTCGACGGCGGCCGACGCGCACAGCCGGCCGTCCTGGCCGTCGGACGGCAGCGCCGCCGCCGGCCGCAGCGTGGTGCTGCTGGTGGCGTCCGGCCGCGCGGTCAGCGCCTGCTGGTTGGGCCCGTACAGCGCCTGTCGGCAGCGGCGGCCGCGGGTGCCTCGTCAGCGCCGGTACACGTGTCGTCAGTGCAGGCGTACGTGTCGTCAGCGCCGGTACACGTGTCGTCAGCGCCGGTACACGTGTCGTCAGTGAGACACGTGTCGTCAGGCACGGTACACGTGTCGTCACCCACGTGTCTCAGCACCGGTACAGTGTCGTCAGCTTGTCACGTGTCGCACCGGTACACGTGTCGTCAGCGCCGGTACACGTGTCGTCAGCGTCGGTACACGTGTCGTCACCAACGGCACACGTCTCGTCAGTGCAGGCGTACGTGTCGTCAGCACCGGTACACGTGTCGTCAGCGCCGGTACACGTGTCGTCAGCGCCGGTACACGTGTCGTCAGCGCCGGTACACGTGTCGTCAGCGCCGGTACACGTGTCGTCAGCGCCGGTACACGTGTCGTCAGCGCCGGTACACGTGTCGTCAGCACTGGTACACGTGTCGTCAGCGCCGGCACACGTGTCGTCAGCACCGGTACACGTGTCGTCAGCGCCGGCACACGTGTCGTCAGCGCAGGTACACGTGTCGTCAGCGCCGGTACACGTGTCGTCAGTGCAGGTACACGTGTCGTCAGCACCGTCACACATTTCACCACCACCAACACACATGTCGTCACCACTGGACATATCGTCTACCGTAAATATTAATGCTATGGGATACTTGCAATTTTGTCCCGCAATGCTGCAGGTGGTGACAACAACGCGTAGGGTCTGCTGTTCGATCGACTCAACGTGGTGGGTCTGAGGGGAAATCCTTGCCCTTAGGGTTAGGGGACCTTTGGCGTGTTGTTGGTTTATTGCGAAAACGACGTCAAGAAACTGATCTGGCCACACGACTGCGCCCGGGGTCTCTCTCTCCCTCTCTCTCTGTCTCTCCATCCCTATCTCTATCCCTCTCTCTCCCTCTCTCTCTCTCTCTCTCTCTCTCTCTCTACGCTTACACGCACACACTCACACGCACACACACACACACACACACACACACACACACACACACACACACACACACACACACACACACACACACACACACACACACACACACGCACACACACACGCACACACACACACACACACACACGAACACGCACGCACGCACACCAGCGTCACAGGGTGGCGCCTCTCGGGCCGGCCGAGGCCACTGACCTGGATGCCGAGCATGTCGTCCTCGGTGAGCACGTCGGTGTCGCCGGGCGCGCGCGGCGCCTTGTAGAAGGGCGCCATGAGCGAGCGCTGGTCGTCCGAGTGGCTGAGGCCCAGGCTGTGGCCGAACTCGTGCGAGGCGGTCATGAAGATGTCGGTGCCGCGCCGGCCGTCGGCCGACCACCGCTCCGAGTCGTCGAAGTGCGCGTCGCCGCCGTACAGCGGGAAGAAGGCGTGCGCCAGCGTGCCGCCGCGCCCGTCGAACGGGTCGCCGTCGCCGTGGTCGCCGCGCTCGAACCTGGCCGCCGGCGACGGCACCGCGTCATCACGGGCGACGGTGGTCGCGGCTGGGTCGGGAGGAGGGTGGGGGCAGAGGACGGGGAGGGTCGGGGGACAGGACGGAGAGGGGGCGGGGAGCAGAAGACGAGGTCACCGTCATCACGGGCGACGGTGGTCGCGGCTGGGTCGGGAGGAGGGTGGGGGCAGAGGACGGGGAGGGGGTGAAGGACAGGACGAAGAGGGGCGGATGACAGGACGAAGAGGTCGGGGGACAGAAGACGAGGTCACCGTCACCACGAGCGACGGTGGTCGCGGCTGAGGGGGGGGGCAGAGGACGGGGAGGGGGCGGAGGACAGGACGAAGAGGGGCGGGGGACAGAAGACGAGGTCACCGTCATCACGGGCGACGGTGGTCGCGGCTGAGTCGGGGGACAGAGGACGGGGAGGGGCGGATGACAAAGGACGGGGGTGAGGAGCAAGATGGGGGACGGGGCACGGACGGAAGCTGAGGAGAGGAGTAGAGACTGCAGGTGTCCAGGACAATTTTGTGATATTTACATTCAGAAGACTAACTGAGCAAATGTGGGCACACTCTTTCCGTGTTACTAGTATAACCCATTGCCAATGCCACCTACATAGTTTTCATGAATGAATAAAAAATAATGGCTAAAAAGCAGGCCGCATCTCAATAGCTTGAGATCATGGGTACATACCTACGTACCTGCCTAATTAACGTACCTAGCTTACGTACCTAGTACGTACCGTCAATGGGTCCCAGCGCCAGTGCTTCATACATTTTCATATATGAAACGATATGCGATGAGGCTGGCAATGACTTCCGCCACCATTGGCGGCGGCGGACAGGTGTCCTCGACATTGTTGAACTTTACGCTCACGGGCATTGAGTGGAATGAATGCACCGACAACAGCCGGTTCCCCAAACAATTTTGGCTTGACAGAATCGATGCTGCCTGGTATTGGTCAAGGCTGGATCTTAAATAGCAACACACCAACAATGGGTGCTTCCTGCGCAAAAGCCATGCGAGTAGGATGCCAGTCACGCTGCTGCGATAATACGGCGGGAGAGAGATTGCTCATTTTGTCTCCAAACGATCTTCCCGAAGAGCAGCTTCTGTCACCAACGTCGTAGCTAGATTGCCGGGACTTGCAACCTCTGCGCGGGAAGGCTACTGGGACAGGGGACCGGCAACTGAGGCAGGGGACACAAATGTATGGTATCAGTGGGGACAGGACGCAAAGAGCGAGACACGACGGGGACGGGGAGGGCGGGGACGAGAGATGGGATTTATAGTCTAGCATGGCGCATGGGACGGACGAGGAAGACTGAGACTGCACACGAAGACCAGGGGCCGAGCATAAACGGCATCGTGGGAGGGTCGTCAAAGTGAAACGTGTTTGGCTTTCGAGGCCAACTCAGTGCCCGCAACTTTGCACAAGGACGCTCGTTTACATACAAATTCAGAGTGTACATTGGCGGCTGGCGAACGGCGTGTGACCTCGACATTGGAATAAACAATGATACCGATAGGAGGGCAGTGCGGCCATCGCCAGGCGCCAGTGTACACTGGGCTATAGCTGAGCACACAGTCGTCACCGGGGTACACTGTATGTGGTCGTGACTACGGTGTGCACTGTATACGGTTGTGACCCTAGTGCACACTGTACGTGGTCGTGACCCCAGTGTGCACAGTCGTCACCAGTGCACATACCACACGGTCATGACCTCAGTCTGCACTGCACACAGTTGTGACCTCAGTGCACACTGAGGTACATGGTCGTGACTCCGGCGTACATATCCACGGTGCACACAATCGTGATGCAAATGCACACAGTCGTGATCCCAGTGTATACTTTCGTCACCACTGCATGCACACACACACACGTGATCAACATCGTACAAGATAAGTGCACAAGGTCAGCCATCAGACGAGTCTTCACTGTGCGGCCAGAAGGGGTCGAGGCAGTGGCGTGACGTCATCTGCCGACCTGCACAAGGCCGACGAAACGCACCCGAAGCGCTTCCCTCAGCCCCCGCTCGCCGCTTTGGAAGACACAGCGACCTATCGTGCCTAAGCGACTTGCGAATCGTGACGTGGGAGCGATTCACGAGCAGCGCCGGCGCCGCACGACCCGGGCCGTCCGCGAACAATCACTCAGCGCGAGAGGGTCACCAGACCGAGACCAGTCAGCTGTTGGCGAAGGACCATCCCGGCGTCCTCAGCGATCTGAGCCGAGGTCAAAGTTGTGCCGATCAATCCGCTGTATATCGTCTATATTTAGCGATGAATGCGCACGGCAATAGCTGTGCATGCAGCCGCCGTGCCGGTGGCCCGCTGTACAGGGGTGCGTCCCCGGTGTACACAGCCTTCACCAGCGCACGGTTACGGGTATGGTTACGATGTGACGATGCCTGACCGACGAAGCCACATACGTCGTCATCAACATGTCGTCCAATGGCTTTGCCGTCATCGACGGCGATGGGGTCGTAGCTCCTAGATTAGGCTGACCTAACCTAATCCGAAAACCCCTCTGGGTTCCGATAGAGCTCCAGTAGTCAACACATGGAAGCGGTGAAAGCGCCGTAACTCCGCACCGTGCCACTCATCTGGACAGTGAGCACATCTCCATCGGGCACATAGTTGATAACCCGATCACACAGGACAGAGGACCAGAGCACATCTCCATCGGGCACATAGATGATAACCCGATCACACAGGACAGAGGACCAGGGCACGTCTCTATCGGGTACAGAGATGATAACCCGACCACACAGGACAGAGGACCTGAGCACATCTCCATCGGGCACATAGATGACAACCCGATCACACAGGACAGGGGACCTGAGCACGTCTCCATCGGACAGACACGATAACCTGGCCACACCGGACAGTGGACCTGACATCGGACGGGCACAGCTGGCGGCACTGACCTGATGGAGACCTGCGCCTTGTCGAAGACGCCCACCTCCTCGAAGGTCAGCGACGACACGTCTGCCCAGATCTGGAACGACTCTCGGATCACCCGGCGCACGGCGTCCTTGTCGTGCACGCTAGTCGGCCAGGTGGCGATCTTGTACCGGATGTGCCGCGTGCGCCACCGGCTGCCTGCCGACAGACGCCACCGACACCGGCTAGGTCAGGTCAAGTCAGGTCAGGTCAGGTCAGGTCAAGTCAGGTCAGGTCAAGGCAGATCAAATTAGGAAAGGCCAAGTTAAGCGATATTAGGTCTGGTCAGGTCATGTCAGGTCAGGTTATATTAGGTCAAGTCAAGTCAAGTCAGGTTAGGTTATATTAGGTCAGGTCAGGTTATGTTAGGTTAGGTTGGGTTAGGTGAAGTTAAGCCAGGACTTGTTATATCAGGTCAGGCTATATTAGGTCAAGTTAGGCTGGGTCAAGTTAGGACAGGACAGATTAGGCTAGGTTAGGTTAGGTTAGGTTAGCCTAGATTAGATCAAGTTTGGTTAGGCTAGGTAAAGCTAGGTTGACATTCGACAGGTCACTGAGAGTGTCGCTGCATTGCAATGTAACTGTAAAACGCACGCCACGAGGCACGCGACATCGACACATTGGTGTGGATGTCGTATGACACCAACGGATGGGTGTCGTCGGGTCTGCTGGTCGGGTGGGTACCGGTATCAGTCACGCTGTTCTGGGCTCTCGGGCGATCCACCTGATAACTCACCCACAAGGGTCGCCCTGCCAACGTTCGTTGAAGCGGATGTTGCTCAACTGCTCACATTGTGCGATACCATTTCTCTCTGCTTGCTACACCGGTGTACCTTTTGCTACATCGGTGCACTTTTTGCTACACCGATGCACTTTTTGCTACATAGGTGTCCTTTTTGCTACACCGGTATACTCTTTGCTACACCTGTGTAATTTTTGTAAGCGAGATCTATGCGGGTGTCTGAGCTGGAACAAAGATGCACCACGAACTATAAAATCATGCAGAATGTGAACGGCCGAGCGGTCAGTGTGGTAGCTAGACAAATCTGCGAGCTCCTATGTACTAGATAGCGCTCGAATACACTCCGTTCAATCCCACAAATATGTGAATTAGCCATTAAGACATATGCGCACACCGGACAAAGGGAGATAATATGCCAGAGCTTCTGGCATAGTATCTGAAATAGCATACCAATAAGACAATCAATCTCAACGTTCGATTTGGTAGTTGGAGACCATTGCGTCTAAAATGCTGCCCTTCCGAGTAAATACAATATCAATGCACCCAGCTCCAGTGCAACAATGCAATGAAATGTATCCAATACACCAAGCTCTCATACAATGCAAAGCGTTAAATATACCAAGCTCAAGTGCAAAGCAATGCATCTAGTATATCCAGTTTCAATACCCAATACAATGCAATAGCATAGAATACCCCGCTAAAATATAATACAATACATCCAATACACCCAGCAGCAGAAATCAAGGAAAAACGAAGTTGAACTACTCATTTGAAGATTACACCATGCTCCCAGGCAGCCAGACACTCCGACAACAGGTTCGGCACGTTGGCAGCTTCCACACACCCTGCCAAGAGGCTGGGTTACCAGACACGTTGGCAGCTCCCAGACACCATGACAGCGGCGTGACCTTTGGATGCTACTGCGCCGCTGGACAAGACTGCACGCCGCCAGTGACATTATTCACTTGGAACGATCACCCAGCACTGAGATAATCACCGCGAAAACCTCGAGTCCCAATGAGATCGGAGGATTCCAACGCCAGAAAAGGTTGGAAATCGCAGGCAGAACTAGGAGTCCTTCGCAATTTTGGCTGGATATTTTTTTAATGTCATTCTTCGAACATCTTCCAATAAATGATTCCGAAATTTGACCTCGACCCTAGTCGGGTGCAGCCCTTGGTCTTCGGCCCTCGCCTGAAGCAAAGAGCAGTCGCGCGCGAACGTGTACGTTGTCCTCAGCCACACCCGTCTGCTCCCAGTGGCGGACCGTGTACATTGTCCCGACTACCCGGGGCACGTGGCCTACAGCCACACCCGTCTGCTCCCAGTGGCGGACCGTGTACATTGTCCCGACTACCCGGGGCACTGGCCTACAGCCACACCCGTCTGTTCCCAGTGGCGGACCGTGTACATTGTCCCGACTACCCGGGGCACGTGGCCTACAGCCACACCCGTCTGCTCCCAGTGGCGGACCGTGTACATTGTCCCGACTACCCGGGGCACGTGGCCTACAGCCACACCCGTCTGCTCCCAGTGGCGGACCGTGTACATTGTCCCGACTACCCGGGGCACGCGGCCTACAGCCACACCCGTCTGTTCCCAGTGGCGGACCGTGTACACTGTCCCGACTACCCGGGGCACGTGGCCTACAGCCACACCCGTCTGCTTCCCAGTGGCGGACCGTGTACATTGTCCCGACTACCCGGGGCACGTGGCCTACAGCCACACCCGTCTGCTCCCAGTGGCGGACCGTGCAGACACATACTCTATTGAATCTGCGGCACGTCGTACCGGTCTTGTGACAGAAACAGTGATGCTGAAGCACTTGGAAGAGACTGGTGACGGGGGGAGACGTTCCATATGGTGCATGCAGCCAAGTCGAGACCGGTTTGCGAGACGAACGTGTGCGTGAAGGTAAGCGGAGCCGCCTACAATCTATTCCTGACATGCCCCTTCATTTGAGAATAGACACCAAAGGGAATCACACGTGAATTATTCAATGTCAAAACGCAACGAAGCAAGGTGGTAATTATTTAGTTGTAATCGTTGTCCGCGCTGTGTTCACTGCTCATGCGACCATTTCATATTGTCAGAGGGCATTCCGACACGAGAATGGAACAAGTTCCGACTCAGCATCCGAGGCGATCACATGGGATGCCGACCACTGCCTGAATCGCATCCGACTGACACGAGGAAGTGTTTCAGCAAGTCCCCTCGTTAACACAGGGTCAACAGCGAAATGCTCCCGCGAAGCCGGCGTCCCTGCGGATTGCGACTCCCCGCCCGTCTGCCGCCGTTCGCAGGCGTATTTTCCTCAGTATTGTACTTATCCTGTGGGCGTTTTGCCTCGATAGCCGGCAGCCAACAGAGCAGGCCCAGCCGCCGAAAGCCAGTCGCACACACACGTCGCGGCAGTTTCCGCGTGACAGTCGTTCCATGTCCGAATGACCTGCTTCTTTCGATGGTGTTTTATTGTATATATTGACAAGCACAGCCTTACACACCCATGCACTGGTTTTGCATGTATTCGTGTCAATTAAGGACACTGGGGATTATTTTTATGTTGCAGTAACACGTGATTATCCCTCAGCTACAATCACACATGCCCTCTGTTCGTCAGCGTACCTCACTACAATCACACAGCAGAGAGGGCGCACAGCTGTCCAACAATGCGGACCGGCGCATTCACATTAGCCATAGCAGAAAGGACGCACAACTGTCCAACAAGGCAGAACTGCGCCCCCACATCAGCCATAGCAGAAAGGTCACACCACTGTCCAACAAGGCAGAACTGCGCCCCCACATCAGCCATAGCAGAGAGGGCACACCACTGTCCAATAAGGCAGAACTGCGCCCCCACATCAGCGATAGCAGAGAGGGCACACCACTGTCCAACAGTGCAGAACGGCGCCCTCACTTTCCCGACGGCAACACAGCTGATCAGAAGCGATCAGCTGCTGGAAACGGATGCCTATCGACAATTTAGAGCAAGGTCGCGAGCGGCTTTGGCGAGATCGGTTCGTGACCCACGTAGGCCCGCTGGCTCCACCAGACGACGGGAAAACCATCGGTCCCGTTCGGCATCCAGGATAATCAGCCGATCCACGGCTTTCTGATGCCGAACTGAGCGGCTCGACAGAGAGACAGTTCGACACATACGGCGGTGGGAGGCACCAGCGTGGTTGTCTTTTGTTCTGTGTTGCACCGTAGTTGATGCATAGTTGCAATATTTGCACGTGCAGCAAACATGCGAGATGATGGCAATGCAAACGATTATCAGCATTCTTTTTGTTTTTCGTGGAAAATGATTACGCACTTACATTTACACACAGGTACACAGGTACACACAGATTACACAGGTACGCACTCTGTAACAACGTTTGTGTACTTGGCTAACAACCCCTAAAGATGTGTGCTAATCGATTTTGAAACACTAAATTTTGGCGATTCGGAGTTTTGCTTCAGTCCAAAAGCCTCCATCTTGAAATTTGACATAGAGTGCGAAAAGCATTGTATGTACCATGTACCATGTATCCACCATGTGCCATGTATGTCTCATGTACCATGAATGTATGTGTGCACAGCGTGTTGTGATAATGAGATGCACGGAACATTCCCTGATCAAGTGTTTTGCATTTTGCATGTAAAGTCTCCACTCAAATGTTACTACATGTTGTGGCTAGCGGAGTAACGCGATCAGGGGGAGGGGGTTCAGGAGGTTGCTTCACAGACCATGAAAAAATATGTGATATGATTACAATGCATTAAGCATGACAGAAACACTGACGAATGAGTGCTACTCAAATACTGGCAATAATCTCTTTTAGTCGTGTCAGTGTTTCTGCTTCTTGAAGTAGGAATTAATTTAGACATTAATTTGAACGTGACTGGAAGTCAATTGCATTAACAATGGGAAGGCAATCGGAAGAGAAGCTCAATTTGAGATGCCTGAGCTGTGGTGTCTGTGTGAGAAGGACGCCTGACTGAGGGTCTCACACTGTGTGAGAGGAACGCCTGAGGGACTATGGACGGTGATGTCCATGGGTGGGGTGCCTGAGCTGCGATGTCTGTAGGTGAGATACCTGAGCTGTGATCTCTGTGTGAGAGGGACGCCTGAACTGTGATGTCTGTGGGTGAGGTGTCTTAGCTGTCTGTGTGGGTGCAGGAATTTTTCGGCGGGCTGCATTGGGGATTCGTTGCAGGAAAATAATGTTTTCCGATCCGGGAGTCCGTTCTTCAATCATGCCATGCCTTTCTCCGATCAGGAATGGGCGCACGCCCAAGCAGCCACACCCACACTTCTTCTGGATCCACTTATGAGAGTGGTGCGAATGATAAGCGGCTCCTCCGCACGTGGAGGTGGATACGTCCTACCGACAATTTGTGAAGTTCATGTGCCAATGGACAGCCGTAGTAACCATCACGACCAAGTCAGCCCAATGTTCCCCACCTCCGCTACAAGTTCGTGACGTCTGTGACTGGCGATTTATGCCCGGTCCACGTCGTCGCTGGACCGGAGAAAAGTATCGCAGCCGGACCGGCATTTACCCTGCATGGCGAAGGTTCCCGTCCGACAGCGGTGTCAGCAACGTACCGACGATCGGGGCAAGCCGCTGGCCCGGCGGGCCGGCTACACTGAGCCGGGCTCGACTTTCCGCCGGTCGGTCGACTGGCCCAATGGTCGGCGCCTGCACACACGCGGTGCACCGCAACGGCGGCCGACCGTGCAGCCACCAAGTGCGCGCGCTACGGAAATCCTCGGCAGTAAGTGCCCGTGGCTGGCCGGTTGTAGGCTTGTCGATGATTTCCAGCCATGGTGCTGTCAAAGCACATGGTGAGGATAGTTCGCTTGGTTTTAGTTTTTGGTTTTTAGTTTTGTTTAGCATGGGTCGAGGCATGCAGGCGCTGCTTCTGAAGACAGGTGGGCGATCACCCAACCACAACCGAGAACAGAGGCACCACCAAGTGGGGGAGGGGGAGGAGGGGGAGGGGGTTGCTAGGGCTACCCTTTACAACCGAAAATATACTAGATGGAAGAAAACCAAATTTTCAAATTTTCACCACACAAAACCACATTTTTTTCAACCAACAAAACCGAAGGCTGTCTCTGTGTTGTGACATGTATTTTCACCGGGCCCCGTTCAGAAATCCCGGCTGCGTCATTGACCTTGAGCCATGGAGACAGTCATGACAGTTGTGTTTTTCCAGCACCCAATATAGACCAGCGGCTTGGTGAAATGCGCTGGACTGTTGCATCGCCAGATCGTTTTCTTAGTTTATTTCTCTTCGTGAAACAAACAAAAGTAAACTATGCATATTTTATGAACAAGCAAACAGAAATATGGCGGAGCTGGTGAACGGTAAGCGGTGAGTAAGTGTGAGTGACGTCACAGACCTGTCCAGGCGCTCACCCAGGATTTTTCCATGGGGGGCCCGGACCGAAAAAAGGGCACCTGGCCGGCTCCAAAAGGGCACTTTGCGGCCCGGGGCACACTGGAAGGTCTGTTGACGGTGGGGGGGGGGGGCGTGAAAAAGTGTTTGGCCAAAAGGGAAGTTTTGGGCCCAAAGGGCACCTTTGGCACAGGCGGGGCACATCAGGCAGGTGATTTTTGGGCTAAATTTAGGACATTCCGGCCAAGAGGGCACTTTTCGGTAAAAGGGCACTTTTGGCCAAAAGGGCACTTTGGTCTCATGGGGGTCCGGGCCCCCTGGCCCCTCCTCCGGTGCGCCTATGTACCTGTCGCACCGACACAAAAGCCCGCCTAACACTATGCAGTCCGTCGACAGGACCAGACCTTTTCCGGTCCGCTCGCTGGTGGTGTGAATCAGGCTTTGAACCGCGGATTTGGGAAAAGCATGCCACTATCGTCACAGGAAATTGGGTAAAACCAAGTGCAATGGCAGCTTGGCCCAGCTCAACGACTAAGTTGGGGCTCTAGACGGTCGCCTGGAGTTGGCCGGCTACCGGCTTTTACGACGCGAGATAATCCAATAACGGGTCACTAATCAATAACCCGCCATACTCAATAACGAGACACAATCAACAACGAGATACAGTCAATAACGAGACACAATCAATAGTGAGACACAAGCAACGACGAGACACAATCAGTAACGAGAAGCTGTCAATAACGAGACACAACCAGTAACAAGATACAGTCAATAGCGAGAAACAACAAATAGACACGACCAATCACGGGCACAATCAATAACGAGACACAATCAATAACCAGCCACAATCAATAATCAACCACAATCAATAACGAGATATAGTCAATAATGAGATGCAATCAATAACGAGACAACACCAAGTACGAGCCACTACTCAATGACCTGCCACAACTCAGTTGTCTCCTTTAGTCATTTGGCGTCGTCAATCTTGCGCACCAATTGGTGGCGCACCAAGGGCAGCAACGGTTGGGACAACCTTTTGCTCACAACCTTTCGGCCGGGAGCTAAACACGTCACCCCGACACCACCCACTTCTCACATCCCAGTCGGTTGCTTCATGTACAATCACAACTGTCTCCGATCCGCCTCCGAACCCATATTATACATCCAGGAAGCAAGAAGTTAGGCACAAGGTATGCACCAATTGAATGCGTACGGTAGCAATGAACCGAGATGGCAGGTATGGATATGTGGTAGGAACTAGCCTCGCTAACACAAGCTACTTCGAGAGCCAACTTTCTTAAACCGCCTTAAAAATCAGCGCGCGATTCTGCGCAGAATAGCCGCAGTGTCCATATTGTATGATGTTCCCCATTTCTTAGGCGGAGTATTCTGCCTGATGGGAGAGGCTAATTTCGCTGGCTGTCTCTGCAACCAGTTGTCCGATCTACAAACGAATATGGAAGGTCACGTGACTGTCATGTGACTGCTCCTTTTATTCCATCTTCCTTTAACGCCGAATAGTCTATGATGAGACACGACCGTGGGTGATTGCCCAACAAGTGCTTGGTAAGCTATTGAAATCAATGAATATGCACGCTACATGACACCTGCATGGTGCAATAGTCACGAAAACCACCCGTTTGAATCACCAAATACATTAGTCATTGTGTCGTCGTCTCATATGACCTTGGTCGGGTTGTTCGGCGGAGTCGTGGATGGAGGGCGAAGCCATATCCACTGCACTGCCGGCTTATCGCAAGTTAAACACCAACGGCGTGGACGGGACTTGGCGTGTGCAGGAACCAACTGTGAAGTTACGACTGATAAATGGGGCGTCGAATGGGAATTTCGCATACGGTGTCCTTGTGGGCGGCTCCGGTTCGCGACGGGGCGGTCAGTTCCCACGAGCCAGTGAATCACTTCCGCCAGCCCGGCGTGACCGCACCACGTGGTGTGGTGTTGAAGATAGGCCCAGGCCCGTGCAGAGTTGGACGTAGCTGATAGCATGTGAACTGGCCGGTCCGTATCTGCCACGAGCCTTCCACTCGGATGTTGCGCCACTCGCAAGGAGCGTATCGGATGAAAGTCCCACCAGCATACCAGCAATTTTGAGGTCGGTGTGGGGCGAAAGTCGTTCCCAGGCGACTTCTTTCCATGCAACGCTGAAAGGCCAGCTTCCGAGATGTCTGGACTAGATAGGTGATGCCAAGCGGCCATCTCAGTGTAATGGTCGGGTCAGCACGTGGCCCTATCTGTCCTGGTGACTGTCTCGGTGTAATGGTCCGGTCAGCACGTGACCATATCTGTCCTGATGACTGTCTCGGTGTAATGGTCGGGTCAGTACGTACCCTATCTGTCCTGGTGACTGTCTCAGTGCAATGGTCTGGTCAGTATGTGACCCTATCTGTCCTGGTGACTGTCTCAGTGTAATGGTCGGGTCAGTACGTACCCTATCTGTCCTGGTGACTGTCTCGGTGTAATGGTCGGGTCAGCACGTGACCCTAGCTGTCCTGGTGACTCTCAGTGTAATGGTCGGGTCAGCACGTGGCCCTATCTGTCCTGATGACTGCCTCGGTGTAATGTTCTGGTCAGTACGTGACCCTAGGTGTCTCAGTGTAATGGTCGGGTCAGCACGTGACCATATCTGTCCTGGTGACTATCAGTATAATGGTCGGGTCAGTACGTGACCCTAGCTGTCCTGGTGACTGTCTCGGTGTAATGGTCGGGTCAGCACGTGACTCTAGGTGACCTTGTGACTGTCTCAGTGTAATGGTCGGGTCAGCACGTGACCCTAGCTGTCCTGATGACTGTCTCAGTGTAATGGTCGGGTCAGTACGTGACCCTAGCTGTCCTGATGACTGTCTCGGTGTAATGGTCAGGTCAGAACGTGACCCTATCTGTCCTGGTGACTGTCTCGGTGTAATGGTCAGGTCAGCACGTGACCCGGAGTCGGGTCGGAGTGTGGCACGCCCCTGAGACGGAGGCACGCGCAGCGGCAGCTGCCAGGACGACCTTCACACGGCGGCGGCGTTTCCTCCGGCCGGACCGCCAGCCGCTACAATGGTAGCGAGGCTGCCAGAAGGCCACAGTTGTCACCAGGTGCACGGTTCTGGCCAACTAGGAAACAGGACGAAACCCAGCCCGGCCGGCTACGCCTGAGCTCACGTGGCTGTGCGACCGAGTCGGCGGCGACCGAACTGCAACGGGGCTCAGGGAAGCTGGCCAGGGCTGACCAGAGCACTGGGCAGTCTGGGAGCTAGTGGCTACCAGAGCTGGCCAGAGCACTAGGCAGTCTGGGACCTAGTGACGACCAGAGCTGACCAGAGCACTGGACAGTCTGGGACCTATTGGCGACCGGAGCTGGCCAGAAGAGCAGTCGGCGGTTGGGTAGCTATTGCTACCAAAGCTACTAGAGCAGTCGGCGGTTGGGTAGCTATGACGACGAAAGCTACTAGAAAAGTAGGTCGGCGAGTAGCCATGGGCGTTTATGGCGCTTTCCTGCTACGACATACACAAAGCCGAGTGGCTGTGTAAGAGCTGCTGGTATGTTGCTGTGTGAGAGCTGTTGGTCTGTTGCTATATGAGAGCTGTTGACCTGTTGCTATGTGAGAGCTGTTGACCTGTTGCTATGTGAGAGCTGTTGACCTGTTGCTGTGTGAGAGCTGCTGGTATGTTGCTGTGTGAGAGCTGCTGGTCTGTTGCTGTGTGAGAGCTGTTGGTCTGTTGCCGTGTGAGAGCAGCTGGTCTGCAGCTGTGTGAGAGCTGTTGGTGTGTTGCTGTGTGAGAGCTGCTGGTGTGTTGCTGTGTGAGAGCTGTTGACCTGTTGCTGTGCGAGAGCTGCTGGTCTGTTGCTGTGTGAGACCTGCTGGTGTGTTGCTGTGTGATTGCTGCTGGTCTGTTGCTGTGCAAGAGGTTCTGGCAGCTCTGCTACCGTCGACACGGCTCGTTCCTCAGACTGGGAAGACTTCACCAGCACACAAGAACGTTGTGGCGTCTCTGCCGTCCAGCAGAGGTAGTTTGGTGGCTGGGCATCAGCAATGCTGCTATGCTCATCATGAGGGCGCACAACACGTTTTTAAGCCACTACGTGTACGGGATGGAGAGGGATGAGCAGTCCAGGGGTGTGATGTTCGCCTCTCAATCGGAATGGTTGGATTTTTCGTCCTTTTTCGTCCCGCCTGTCGCTGCTCTTCGCCCGCAAACAGTCGGTGTGGGTGATTGGACACGATATATGCCCACGGCGGTCTGTGATTGGCCACGCTAAATGACCATGCTGGTCTAAGATTGGCCACTATTACTCCCGTTATTGGCACTCCATACTACCACGGCGGTCGTTGACCATGCTTACCACGGCGGTTGTTATTGGCTTATGACCAGCGGTCTGTTATTGGCCACTCCATACTACCACGATAGTCTGTGATTGGCCTCGCTATATAACCACGGCGCCCAACAAGTCGTAAGAAACCAACTGACCAATTTAGCAAGTGCTTTAACTATTCAAGCCATGCGGTATACAAGCTGCACGTCAGCCATCGGTGGCAAATCGTCAGTCATCGGCCGTCAGTTACCAATCATCAACAGTCAGTCTTCGGTCGTCAGCTGTCGATTGTCAGCTGTCAGCTACCGGTCGTCATTTGTCAGCCGTCAGCTGTCGGCCACCTGCCATCGGTCGTTAATCGCCAGTTATCAGTCGTCTGCCATCGGTTATCGGTCGTCAGTCGTCAGTCGTCAGTCGCCAGTCGTCAGTTGTCGGCCATTGGTCACCAGCTGTCAGTTATCGGTCACCAGCCGTCAGTCGTTAGTCGTTAGTTGTCGATCACTGAACATCAGTCGTCAGTCGTCGGTCGTCATTCGTTATTCGTCATTCGTCATTCGTCAGTCATCAGTCATCAACCATCATTTGTCAATCGCCAGTCGTCAACTGCCGGTCATTGGTCGTCAGTCGTCATTCATCATTCGCCATTCACCATTCGCCATTCGTCATTCGTCATTCGTCAATCATCAGTCATCAGTCGTCAGCTGTCGGCCATTGGTCGTCAGTCCGTAGTCGTCAATTAGTAGTTGTCAGTCGTCAGTCGTCAGTCGTCAGTCGTCAGTCGTCAGTCGCCAGTTGTCAGCCGTCAGCCCTGGCACAACTCGAGCATAGCAGCCGAGTATATGACCGCCAGAAACAAAGGCGTGTCGTAGCCACAACAGTTGGCCAGCTGTGACGAACTGCAGCCGCCTCAGATTAAACACGACCGTCTGCAGCAGGATATTACATCAAATGGAATGCACCAATGCCCCAGCGTATGCGCTATCACGCGAGCCACGCAAACGAGCACGAAGCACGTAGCGTCTTTTGTTGAAGACAATCAGGCATTCCCCAACAAGTTATTCATGTGTTCCTTTTGTGCTTGGTGTCATGCGCGTAGCCACGGCCGTGAAATTGGGAGGGGCAAACCAGGACACGGAGAAGCTTGGGCATGATAGAGAGGTAAGCACGCTTCCCGACCCATACCAAACAAAAATGACGGATTTCAGCCACTTCATTGTCAAGGTCTGGCTTTGAGATTTACCGTTGTTAAACGTACAACTTAAGGAAAAGGTTCCGTCAAAATCGTCAATTTTCACTGTTTATCACCACCTATCAATAGCAGCTTGATGTCATATGCACCGGGACCGATTTCACAATCACTATAGAGCTGTCCTGTAATTACGTTAAACGCTACGCAACGTTCTCGTATCCGTTGTACATTATACTGATATATTACCATTGCGTCCTTGTGTTGCAAGAAAACAGAGCATATTGGACAACGGACTTGGTTGAAGTAAATATGGACTTACATGAGCGTTTCCAATGTTCCCTTTTGGGACACATGTTGTGCAATTACACTAGGGGATGTGCCCCTCTCTCCTAGAAGGTGGCATTCCTCCGGCCGGAAAAAGGTGCTCCTCCGACAAGCTTGAGTTCAGCCATATAATTTTTCATCCAGAGGACGCCCCTCTGAAAGAAAAAGGTCCATCCTGGAAGGAAGGGAACCCTCTGGGAAAGTCGAGTGCACCGCCCTACCCATCGTTCTCTCCAACGATCTTTTTTTCCAGCCAGACACGCCCTGATACTTTCCCTCGTCGTGGTGTTCCTCCAAAGAAATTGCGCTTCTCCAGACAAGTGCCCCTCCCCTAAGGACAATTCCTGGATCCACGCCTGGTTGCAACATTGTTCTCTCACGATTATGAACTTCGGCTGGCTCGAAAATTGTACGCATTAGGGTGTGGCTTCTCTTGCATACCTGACGCAAATCCGGCTGACCATCAAGAAGAATGCGGACGACTTGTAACCATACACAATTGTGTGTGCAAAACAGCAATGTGCCAGTGTAAACTAAAAGCCACCAATGAGACTTCGTCCGAGCGGGTTTTGACATTTTTTTGTGAGAGGGGGGGGGGCCTACTAGTCAAATAGAATACGAGTATCTGCTAAAACAATCAAACGTCTAACCAAGGTGAGTCCACACCCCCATACACTCCCACAACCCCTTACGAACAAAAATATACTAGATGAAACGAGAATCCTCAGATTTTTCAACACGCAAACCATGAATTTTCGCCGCGCTTCGCGGCGGATGGTTTCTCTTTTCCATTGCATTTTTTTTTTCGGGGGGTACTTCCAAAAAAACCTTCCCCGCCCCACAAAAAATTCACAAACCGCCGCGGGGGGAAACCCCCCAACCACGGAAGGGCAAAAAAAAAAAAAAAGAAAGGGTCTGGTGTTGGCGAGGCCGTCACAGACGGTGTCGGTCAGACGTGGGCCGGCGGGGGAGCAGACGGTACCAGGCCGGCGGGGGAGCAGACGGTACCAGGCCGGCGGGAGAGCAAACGGCATCAGGTCGACAGGGGAGCAGACAGGGAAGCAGACGGTGCCGGTCGGACGTCGGCAGGCGGGGAGCAGACGGTGTCGATCAGACATGGAGTGGCAGGGGAGCAGACGGTGCCGGTCAGACGGGTCAGACGTGGGCCGGCAGGGGAGCAGACGGTACCGGTCAGACATGGGCCGGCAGGGGAGCAGACGGTACCCGTCAGACATGGGCCGGCAGCGGAGCAGACGGCCGTCTGACGCACGGAACCCGGCTGGCTGTGGCGCACCAAACATCAACAGGCGCGCCGCACTGGCAACCTTGACAGATGACCTCCCGTGCCCGCACGGAACCCAGCAGCCGCCGGCGATCGACCGCCGCACCGACGCGGTGGCACCGTTCGTCCTCTCCAGGGTCGGACCGATAGCACGGCGCGCTGGTAGCACGTCGACAGGACGGTGCACCGGGCCGCTGTCCCCTCCCCTTCCTCTCCCCACCGGTGTGCTTGCCCCCGGCACGTGAGTGGAGCGTCAACGGGGTACCAGTCCTGAACACGCCAGGTGGATGAGTGACGGCAGATGCTGGTTATTGTTTATATATATAATACAAATATGTATATATAGGTATATATATATATATATATATATATATATATCGAATATATATATAACTATATTATAACCCGGCTGACCTGAAATGCTGACACCACCTGCATTCAATCATATTGTGATAAGAGCGAGGGCAAAGCATCAGCAAGTCCCATATATGCTCGGCAAAAGTTCGCATGAACGATCCGACCAGGTTCAACCCGGCCCGGCCCGGCCATTCGGACTGTGCCCCTGTTCCGACTTCGGCAACATCTTCATTGCAGCGTTTCACGCTACAGTTTGTCACTCCGAACCAGACCTGCTCTTCAATTTATTTTCACGACTAATTCCATCGGGCAGTTTCATCCTGACCCACTTGCAAACTGTGCTCCGGGGAAGTGGCTGTGCGGCCGCGCTTCCTGTGCCCGCATAGACAGCTCTCTGTGTGACATCAGCCGACCGGCAGTCAGCTGGTGCCGACGCGGGACACGTGACCTGCGTACCTCGCGGTCGGCCGGCCCAACAATACTGTGATAGGGGCCGTGACGGTCGTGCGACGCAAAATGGACGGGAGAGGTGCGATACACCCCTGTGATGCATTATTCGACCAATTTGATGCAGCTAGCCACAGTATGACATCCTGAATGCGGCGGCGAGCTATACCACAATATTCGTCCAGAGGCTCACTTTGGACTAGATTGTAAACAACTTCGGCTGAAGCAGGCTGGCTTTTGATGAGCCAATGCGAACATTGAAGAGGCGCACGAAATCGGACTTCCCTGAGGGACATAGTGCACATTCTCGTGCGAGGTGCCGACATTGGTTATGCTTATTTCTGACATGTCTGCTCTTTCATCGAAATGGGTCGCCGAAGCTGATGTCTCCATTGACTGCCAGAAGAGCTCAGCTTCGGTGCGTTCATAAGTTTACTCCCCGTACGATCACCGATCCTGAGCTTGCAGTTCCGGTCCTGCTGTGCACTGGCATACGCCGGCATATTTCCAACAGCGGCAGGCATGCTATACTGAAACGTCTCTCACCTCTCACTCCGTGGTGGAACTTTTCCAAAATGATTAACGGTGGCACAAATTGATTTGGTCATTCACATGCCTTCCAGTCAACGCCCATAGCTCCCATACATGCCAAGCCTCAGCAACACTGTCGGGAAAGCAACCACCAAATACATTGACGGTTCCATCCCTGCTCTCACTCCATGCAAATTCAGTGATTGCAGGCCGGGGCGTTGAGCGAATTCTATAGCAACGATTGTAGTCAGCTTTTTGTTTGCTAAAATGTCGAAGTAACGTGACAGAAAAATGGGAAAATGCAGAAAGTGACTACAGGATGATACAATGATCCTCTGTTTTGGATGAAAGGACTGAACAGTGATTTATCTCGGCACTGGTGGTAATGGTGGTAATTACGCAGAAAAGTGAAGCATCCTCTCGGCAACACAACGCTGCAAACACTCAACACTGTTGGGCAACTCAATGGAGCGCCAGAGATGGCAGAACTGTGCACTAAGCTCACCACGCAGGAAGTACCCGACATGGAGTCCCAGAGGTGGCGAACTGTGCACTGAGCTTACCATGCAGGACGTACCCGACATGGAGCTCCAGAGATGGCGAACTGTGTACTGAGCTTACCACGCAGGACTTACCCTACACGGAGCGCCAGTGATGGCTGAGCTGTGCACTAAACTTACCCTGCAGGGCGTACCGCTTCCTACGCCGAGCGCGGTAGCTGGGACCCAGCTTGTCCTTGACACCGCAGCGGGGCTGCCGCATCTTGTCCAAGGTGGCACGGTCCAGCTGACCTGCGAGGTCATGGAGATGACACACATTACTGTTCAGGTCTGCATCAGGTCGAGGATGACACGCGTCCCTGACCAGACATGTGTCACGCCGCAGGCGTCACATGCCTCACTAACCAGGAATGTGCAATAGCACAGAGGCCACCCACGCCACTAATCAGGGGCGGGGATGGCCGAGTGGTTAAGGTGTCGGGCTATGGGCACCAAAGGTCCCGGGTTCGACTCTAGCGCCACTCAGGACATTTCCCAATCCCGCGGCCCACCGGCGAAACAGTGTGGGCGGCGCCATTAGCCGTGAATGTGATAAAGTGTGTCGTGAACAAACCAATAAACAAACAAACAAACGCCACTAATCAGGGATGCGTCAAGTTATCATGCATAGAGATCACAAACGCTACTAGTAAACGCTGCATCTTCAAGCATGTCGGGTGGATGATGTCGTGGAGTTGACAAAGGAGCAGCTCCTCACTTATATGGCCAACCATCCAAAGATAAGTTCAGCATAAACGGACCTGGAACTGGATTCAATTTTGAACCGGAATGCAACTCGATCTCACGAAGAGAACAATGTGTGCGTGGGGTGGGGAGGGGAGGGGTGGGAGTACTTTTTGCAATTGGCATATGAAGCCGATCCATCTTGATAAGTAGAATATATGCAATCTTACAATTTGGCCCATTGGTTAGCTGTTTGCTGCAAGAGAAGTAAGCAGGGCTCTTGGAGCACGAATAATTTCGATGCCCTTCAGACATTTTCGGGACCTGCTCGTGTCCTGGGAACCAATAGGCGCCGCTGGGAGATGCTGGCCTCCAGCGGACTGAATCATGCATCGCACGTGATGCAGGCCACCATTCGAATACCGACTTTATCCAGGGCGTCGGCTGTTCAAGGGTTACACCTCCAGCAAGGCCATGGTTACCTACAGTCTGTGTTGTACTACTCGGGCATTTTGACCCGGGCGTCAGCTGTTCAAGTCTATACCTCTACCAAGGTCATGCTTACCTACAGCCTGTGTTGTACTCCTCGGGCATTTTGACCCTGGGATCAGCTGTTCAAGTCTACACTTCCAGCAAGGCCATGGCTACCTACAGCCTGTGTTGTACTACTGGAACATTTTGACCCGACTTACCAGTAACGTTGAGACCAGCGAACCTCTGGAACTCTGATATTTCGTTGGTGAGGCTGCGGAGCGCACTGGAGCGACCGTTGCCACTGCCATCTACCGACGAGTAGCCGTACTTGGCGAGATACGCCTGCGGCACGGTAAGAACAAGGTCAGTGCCCCGACCTGGGGTCATCGGGCATCGATGAGAGCTCACCATCAAGCTCCAACCCAGATATTAGTTTCAGTGAAAATGTCACTATGTTGGTACAAGTTGCAAATTGTCATGCTAAAAAGTTACCTCAGCCTAAAAAAAATGACACGAGGGAAATGTTAGGGATAGTAAGCTTCGATGTCTCTCGACGCTAGCGATGTGCGAATTATCATATTAGACCGGTCTATCGCTCCAATGCAGACGAGGTCGAAGTGTCAGGCTAGTTTGGTAAATGTCCATGCCCTTACCTTAATATTGTCTGGAACCGTTCCTTTCTAGCAACCAAGGGTTCAAGTTCGCACCAAGTTCAGTTTCCGGACCAATTTAACTCCATGATAATTCATTATTCCACGTAAATTGATTCAATATAATTGATTCAAGGCTTTTTCGTGGTCGCGAAAAAAAATTGCGGGGCGGAATGAGGGTCAGTTGCCTACCCATGATTTGCGTCAGGAGAGGGAAACAGAGATCCTTTGCAGAGATCCCTTCTACCCTTGTTGTAAGAATCATTAGCTTTCGACCCCAGCTTTTTCAAAGGGTCGTTTTTTGAAGCTAAGGTATTTAGTGAAAACACACTTTTTCTGTGAAGGGATCTCAACCAGTTACCATCATTTATATGTGATCGGATTTCAACTCCTGTATTCAACGTTTATTTATGGCTGGTATTCCTACTATTAAGCAGCGTGACCAAAATAAAGCAGCAACGGCGAAGCATCAATTGGGATCTCGGCATATTTGATTTTTGGTCCGCACCTCCACAGGAATCAGCGTGATTTTTTTGGTGTCTGTCGCGATTCGTGGGACTCCAGAACGATTTTTTTGGTGCGGACTAATTAGTCAGTATCTCTGCTTAATTTGTAATGGCCTGGCTTGTTTCTTTCGGGCCTCGGCAGAATGTACAATGAATTTCTCTGCAGAATTTCTTTCGGGGGCCAGCGTGAACTTCCGGAGCCCAGGGGCATTTTTCTGAGTAACAGAGCGATTATTTGATTTCTTGGGGCTTATCACCTCTCGGAGGAGGGAGAATTGCTTACTCCTTCCCTTCAGTACACCGGATCACGTACTGGATACTTGGATCACGCCGCATTTTGTGGTCCCCAGCTTGTTCTCGAGGCCACCATGCTGTCCTTGTGGCGCTGCTGTGCCTTGACGACACCGGTGTGGTTTGAGGGCGTCTGTCGTGCCGCTGAGAGCTCCCGGTGTGCTCATTCAGAAGCCCGGCGCATATTTTAAAGCGCATTTTCCTTTCGTGGGCTCCAGTGTGCTTTGAAGGATCTTAGTACGCTTTTGGGCTTCCATTGTGCTTTTAGGACCCCGCTGTGGTCTGCTGTATGCTTCATCTGCTGCTCACGACGTTAATTTTCGTTGCTCCTCATGTGGCTTTTGGGGTCACGCCGGCGTTTTTTTTTGGCCCTAATGCGACATTTCGGGTCTCGGCACGGGTGTTCTTGGCCACAATGTAGTTATTTGCAGCTTCGACGATAAATTCTTGGGGCCCGAAATAATTTTCTATAGGCCACAGTGAGATTTTGTGGACCCGGTGCGATTGCTCGGCCTCCGGTTGGTTGGTTGGTCACTTGGGCTTAGGGACGCATCAACTGCGATGGTCATACAGCGCCCATGCTCGAGCTCCGGCGTTCTGTTTGTTTCGTTTGCCACGCTTGCCTGTTTTGTGTGTGTGTGTGGGGGGGGGGGTGGAGCCCAACAAAAACTTCTGGAGGCTCCGACTCGTTTGCTGCAACTCTGGCTCAGTGCTCTTTTTATGGCCACGCCGTGACATTTTCGGTGCCCAGCGCAATTTTTCCTACCCACGGCGGGATTCTTTGGGTCTGGGCACCTATCAGGGGGAGGCAAATGTCCTTTTCCCCATAGCACGCCACTAGTGGCGGCGGGGATTACATCAAGCTCTCCTCCACCCTTCCCCGAGAACTCTGGCGATGCTTATTAAGTTTATATATGTCCTGGCATGCACATTATTTATTCCGCAGATAAAGTGACTTCTGTGAACCAAACACTGAATGAATTATACGCTCGAGAAATAGAACGGCGGCAATCAAGCAGCTGTAATCTGAAGTGATCCCTGTATCTGAAATGGTCACTCCCTGGCCTTTTCTCCTGTTGCCAGAAAACATGAGTCACCGTCCAACTTGAGGGCCATTATCCATTCAGTTGCTGGAGTTCAGGCGCCTTGAAACATGGTAAGTATCCATTTCCGGTCACGTGGTCACCAGCCGGTCGGCCGTCTGACGCGCGCGGCTGCCTCCAGCCAGGCGAGCTTCCAGGAGCCGAGCGTGAGTCATAGTCGTCATCCGTGCCGCTCACAGTTTTGGGGTCTCTGACTCACCAGAGGAGAAGCAGGCGGGCGTGTGGCCGATCTTTGAGATGCCAGAGGAGGAGGCGGATACGTGGCCAATCTCGGACATGCCAGAGGAGGAGGCGAACGTGTGGCTGATCTCTGACATCCCGGAGGAGGAGTAGGCGGATGCGTGGCTGATCTCTGATTGGCCAGAGGAGGAGCAGGCGGATGCGTAGCCTATCTCTGATTGGCCAGAGGAGGAGCAGGTGGTTGTGTGGCCGACCTCTGAGATGCCAGAGGAGTAGGCAGATGCGTGGCCTATATCTGATTGGCCAGAGGAGCAGAGCAGGCGGATGCGCGACTGGTCTCTGACATCTTAGGGGAGGAGGCGGACGTATGGCTGAACTCTGACTTGCCGGAGAAGGGGCAGGCGGTTGCGTGACCGATCTCTGACACGCCAGAGGAAGAGCAGGCGGATGCGTGGCAGATCTCTGACACGCCAGGCCAACTGGCGGATGCTGCACATCAGGGAGAAGCGGGTCGGCGCGACCGGGTGGGACGCGTCTCGCCGGGTGGAGGGTGTCGCAACAGCGCAGCCCACCACCGCCGCCTGCCGGTCTGTTTCCTCTCCGCCTGGCAGCCACATCGCCATCGGAGGATACACACTCGTGGGACGCGGCGCATCTGACCAAACCGTCCGTGGGATGCGGCACATCTGGCCAAACCGTCCGCCATAGCCAGCGTCGCTTGCGTGCACAGTTCCGACAACACGCCGATGAACAGCGGCGGCGTCGACGCCCGAGGCAGAGCGAGCCGTGCCAGGCACTCGCCACCCGATGGCTCGACTGCTGCACTGTGCGGCTTGATTCGACCGTCGTGTGTTTGGATGCAGCTCCAGACGTTAGACGATTTAGAGTGACAAGGAGTGGTCGGCGAGGGCGCCACTCAGCACATTTGTATGGGACCGCCACACCGGTCGCATACAACTGTGCCGAATTTGGCGTGGGGGCGGGGGTGGCCGAGTGGTTAAGGTGTTGGGCTCCGGGTACCAAAGGCCCCGGATTCGACACTAGACATTTCCCGATCCGGATTCGACACCGCTCCGGACATTTCCCAATCTCGCGGCCCACCGGCGAAACAGTGTGGGCGGCGCCGTCATCCGTGAATGTGCATACAGTGCGTCGTGAATCACCCAATAAACAAACAAGAATATGACGTGTGCGAATACTGGACAAGCAAGCTTGGTTATCTGGAGTGTGCCATTTTTGTACGCCTGGGTAACATGGAAGCACACTTGAATTTCTCGTGGTTGTCACGTCATGTTCACGTTATGTTTTTTTTTTTGGGGGGGAAATATCGCCCTACTGTGTGTGCTGTACTAATTACAGCTGTACTGGGGTCAAATGTTGTCGTCTAGCAGGCTTCGGCACTGAAAATCGGTGGAAAGAAGGTTGTTCATATTATTTCGCAATTGATGTTTCTTCATTTCAGTGCTTGTTTGATACCATAGGATTAATACCGTACCGTATGCCGATACAAAGTACAATTATAGCGTATACCGATATACAATGAAATTGTACCCTATGCAGTTATACAGTGAAATCATACCGCATACCGATATACAATGAAATCATACCGTGTACAGATACCATATGTTATACTACGTAGTATAAAGCGAAATATACCGCGTTGCTCATGCAGGGCCGAAAACGAAGACCCAAGTAACTCGACGGTGTTATCACGGTGGTGAATAAAAATATCGCGGACCAACGTAATATCATCCGTGATTTCAGCTTGAGCTGACAGCAGGATCAGCTCTGCCACATCAGGGATGTATGCTGCAGTTTCTTGTCGCGTAGTTTATTTATTCCACTCTCCAATTAAACAAGCAAACACGCAAGCCAACTGCGACACGCTCAAGCTGTTTAAATTGTGGAATACACGGAATATTCCTGCACAGAGCCGGCTAAATGGAAGGTATGCATTAGATTACAATTGGATTACAATAGTGAGAGCTGGGGTCCAACTGAGAGCCCCGGGCCTTCTGTGGTTCGAGTGATAGCTATTGTCTGGACACAGTCTGGACCACGGGTAGTCAGGTCCACACAAAGCTGCCGCAGACTTGGTTGGAAGGATTATATTGCATTATAATATTCCCAACCAAGCCTGGAAAGATGGAACGTTGTTTTACGTTATAATACATTTAAAAAAATTGTATAATACATTTATAATAAATATAACATTTTATGACAAATTTGCAACGAGCGGCAGCCTCGACTTGCGTGCCCGGCCGCCTGACAAAAGCTCAGTGGCCCCCTCCCCAGAGCAGTGTGACAGTCAGTACCCTCGTCGACAGTCCACCTCCCCAGAGCAGCGTGACAATCAGTACCACCGTCGATAGTCCACCTCCCCAGAGCAGTGTGACAGTCAGTACCCACGTCGACAGTCCACCTCCTCAGAGCAGCGTGACAGTCAGTACCCTCGTCGACAGTCCACCTCCTCAGAGCAGCGTGACAGTCAGTATCCACGTCAACAGTCCACCTCCTCAGAGCAGCATGACAGTCAGTACCCACGTCGGCAGTCCTCCCCAGAGCAGCGTGACAGTCAGTACCCACGTCCATACTCCACCTCCTCAGAGCAGCGTGAGAGTCAGTACCCACGTCGACAGTCCACCTCCTCAGAGCAGCGTGACAGTCAGTACCCACGTCGACAGTCCACCTCCCCAGAGCAGCGTGACAGTCAGTACCCACGTCGACAGTCCACCTCCTCAGAGCAGCGTGACAGTCAGTACCCACGTCGACAGTCCACCTCCTCAGAGCAGCGTGACAGTCAGTACCCACGTCAACAGTCCACCTCCTCAGAGGAGCGTGACAGTCAGTACCCACGTCCACACTCCACCAGCGACCCTCAACTGCCAGTGTTCAGCCGCAGCTGGCCCGGCGTCCGTACCACACAACCCGTCACACCCGGCGGAAGTCGCGGCGGGCCGTTACATAAACCCCGCACCAGTGGCCCGGAGCAGTGCACCTGGCATGCACCGCGATGCGACAGACTCCGGTCCGTTGCAGGGACAGTGGTCGACAAGCTACAACACATTCGGCCTGTGAGCGGATGTGATTTGGCCACCCAATTTGCTGCCAAAGCGACTGTTAGCTTCATAGCGGCGTACGCACAATGGAATCCTGCAATTTGACGCCAGCTGACGCACAATGGAATCCTGTAATTTAACGCTAGCTTCAACTTAGCCATGGAGAGTCACATAAAGACGATGAAGAATGCCGGTAACTCATTCAGATCCATGCAACAGTCACAGAGTGATTATAAATTCCGCAGAAAAAAACTGATCGGATATGAATAAATCTACCGATTAATTGGCACCCAAACGAGAAGAACGCCATATGAAAGACGTCCCTTCAAACTACCTGAACGGACACGTATGAAAGTTCATCATGCCAGTCAACAAGCAAGATGGTACGCATTTTGAGCCGTGATCTTATCAATGAATCAAATATTCCCTCGAGCGATCGATACCTGACCGATCGATCCCCTTGACACCGGTCTCGGGTTGGATTGCTACGAGACCTTCAATGCAGCCAGACTACAACAGGCACACGCAGCGAGGGTGGCTGGGAAGTGAAATAAGCATAGCCTGTCTGTGCTACCAACAGTAGAAGATGACATGCTTTGGTAGCAGATTTGCCTGGTGAGTCCTCCTAGTGGACTCTCTTCCGCAGCATTTGATCATGGTCACCAGTGACTTTGGTCCAAGTAGAGCATACACGACAGGTAGCATGAGATGATCTGAAAGTGAAGGAGTTCCGTTCTTGTTCTTGTACGAAACTTTCCTAGAATATCGGATTCCGAAAGGGCCACCAAAAACAAGAAAAGAATCGGGGTCGGGACACTGATTCCAGCCCAAGATATCCTGTACTTACGGAAAGGAACTCATGATGCATGGCAGAGCTACATCGGTTCCACGAATAGAAGCGTACGAACATTTGCAAGATGCATTCACCTTGTCATCAACTATGGAAATGAGGAACGCTTGTGGCATGCACAAAAACATACCCTTAACTGTTCACTCTCTGCCATTCATGGGTGTAGCCACGGGTTCGAAATTGGAGTTGGGGACAACCCAGGGACGCGGTAGGTTTGGACAAGATAGCGGGGTAGCTCCCCCCAAAAAAATCCTTGGATTTCAGAGACTTCTTTTTCAATGTCTGGTCATGAGATTTGCTCTTGTTAAAAATGATATTTCGCGGGCAAAATGGATAAAGCTGCAGCAAAAGGTGTTATTTTTCAGAATTTTTCCATGTTTATGAAGGACGCAAGATGATGGAATCACTTATTTGCTGTGCAAGTGAGAGAAAAATGAAAAAATCGTACTGAAAAAGACCTAAACTAACCTAACCCATTTGTTAGCTTTATGGAGGAAAATGCGTGTAAACACGTTTGTTACCAAGTTAAAATACAATAACAATGAAAGGTAAAAATACAAACATTAAAAAGTACTTCTTCAAAAGCAGCTTAGGTTAGATTAGGTTATGGATGCATGGACAAAATTTCTTTTAAGTTCGATCATTTTCAGAAAATAAATTGCTCAACTTTTTGTACGTATATTTTTGGGATTTTTATCTCCAAAGGTGGGCTAGGTTAGGTAAGGTTATAGTGCATTATTATTTTATTTTTTCATCATGTTTGTTGCCGTTGTGGAATGCTACCTAACTCAAAAACCATTTTTTGGCATTATCTTGCCCACAACCAGAAAACTAAGCATTTGCAAAGAAAAAAGTGGTTCCATCATCTTAGTCACCTTCATAAACATGGTATTCCAAAGAATAATTCCCCCACCCCCCCCAAAAAAAAGCTTATACTGCAAATTTACAACAAAATGTTCCGACAAAATTAGCAAGCTCAACTCCTTTTCACTGCTTATGAACATTTAGCTTGATATCGTATGTGCTGGGCCGGATTTCGCAATCACCATAGAGCCATGCTGGAAGTAAAAAAACGTTGCCCTCTTGTAGCAGGAAAAACACATAGTATTGGACGATGGTTTTATTGTTGTTTAAATATGGGCATACAATGACCATGCCTATGCTTTCCTGTTTTACGGAGGCACATTTCGATGAAATGTGTGTGGACAAAATGTGAGGGCACATTTGATCAAATGTGTGTCCTCAGGGTGGACAAAGGGTGTCACACTGAGGGCATGTGCCCGCCCCCCACCCCCCACCCACACGTGGAAGGTGGCGACCATTAGGTCGGGAAAAGACACCCCTCTTAAATTTTATGTGTACCCGTGTACTGTGTACTATCTTAAATCCTGTGTACCCGCTCGAAATTTCCAGCCAGAGGCACCCCTTGGAATGAATGAACCGTAACGGTGGTAATGTGACACCAATGTAGTTGCTTCGAGTGTTCAATGCCAGCAGAAGCATTTGTGGTAGTTGATTCGAACGATTATAAACCCGTCGTTGAATACCGATGCCAATACAAATACGTCTTTGGCGAACACATCGCTGAATACGAATAGGAATACGACGCTAACTTGGCGTACTCATTTAACTCCCAACGACTCCCCTCCATGGTCTTGAAGATATCTAAGGACATCCAAAGTTATATCAAGATATATCAATATATGCGCAGGGGAATGCAACCTAAGACGTATAAAGCCTTGCGATAATGCACAATTATCCACCCAAGCGAAAGCACAAGATAGCCATGGTTCATGCTATTCAAGAATGGCCGGGAATCAGAAATTTGTAACGTTTGTTGATTTACCATTCAGAGATTGTGTGACGACGGATAGCCTGTGAAGACCGTTGATTAGTTAAATTGACTTTTAGTATTTTTGGTGATTCTCTTGCATACATATTTTCACTTTACAACTGATTAAGTATAATTTTGAGGCGATGATACTAAAATAGCTGAGGCTTGAGGGGACAACGAAAAAAATGAGAAGAACAAATTGCCACTTTTGGAAGTGGGGGGGGGGGCATGTCCCTCCCATCCCCCGAGTGGCTACACCAATTTGCAAGTTCATCATATATCACGACAGTCCATCAGATATCACGACAGTCCATCAGATATCACGCCAGTCCTATCAGATATCACGACAGTCCATCAGATATCACGCCAGTCCATCAGATATCACGACAGTCCATCAGATATCACGACAGTCCATCAGATATCACGACAGTCCATCAGATATCACGACAGTCCATCAGATATCACGACAGTCCATCAGATATCACGACAGTCCATCAGATATCACGACAGTCCATCAGATATCACGACAGCCCATCAGATATCACGCCAGTCCATCAGATATCACGACAGCCCATCAGATATCACGACAGTCCATCAGATATCACGACAGTCCATCAGATATCACGACAGTCCATCAGATATCACGACAGTCCGTCAGATATCACGACAGTCCATCAGATATCACGACAGTCCATCAGATATCACGACAGTCCATCAGATATCACGACAGTCCATCAGATATCACGACAGTCCATCAGATATCACGCCAGTCCATCAGATATCACGACAGTCCATCAGATATCACGCCAGTCCATCAGTTATCACGACAGTCCTATTCACGACAGTCCATCAGATATAGAAGTCCATCAGATATCACGACAGTCCGTCAGCTATCATAGCAGTCTGCTTTTGCTGGATTACGCTGCATCAATGATACCAGTCGAGTGCTGCTGGAATACGCAGCAACAGTGATATCGCCTGATGTGTGCTAGATTGTCCTGCGTCAAAGAAATTGAGGCCAGTTGCTTGTCCGGTCAATGCTGTGAGGGAAGAGTTTTTGCTGCCTGCCTGTTAGTACAAACAGACGGGTACAGATGTTTATAGCAGATGATCCATATTCCGTGAGCCTAGTTAATTATCTGCTGCCTTATAATTATGCTGAAGACAAAGATATGATATCTGTGGCTAGTGTACTCTGGAGATTTCCCGAGACTTCCCTGGAGATCTCCTCTGGAGATTTCCCGACAGAAGTTCGAAAGTATTATTTTGTCCCCTGCCCATGCGTCACAATGGGATGCTTTCTAAGGCTTGCCCCTCTCCAGATTTCGGAGAAAAAAGAAATATGTCTCCACCGATTTGTCCGCACTGAGCGTTGAGAAAATGAACTCGAGGGTACATCCTTCCATCAAATCCAAAAAATGGTCTGTAAAATATTCACCTCCGTGAAAAAAGAACTGTCGCAGTCAAACCAAACATCGTGTGTTTCCAATTCTTTTGCCATGGAGCATCATTTTTTAAAATCGTATTCTCAACATTTTGAACGCAATTGGTCGAAGTGCTCCAGCCTGTGTGACTGATATATTCGCACCATTTGAGACTGCCGCGCCGTATTTCCAGCCATTTCCCAGCTTCCGGTCATATAGCTGAATCACGTGGGCGGCTAAAATCGAGGGTGAAGTTGGAGCCAACCTATACGTTGGTGTCTCGTTTACATACGAAAAACTTTCATATCAGCAGCCCGCATCAACCCGACCCACCTCGGCCTAACCCAACCCATCTCGACCAAAGCCGATCCAACCCGACTCAACCCGATCCCACCCGACCCGACCCGACCCAGCCCAGTCCAACCCCACCCAACCCGATCCAACTCGAACCGACCCGACCCCACTCGATCTGGGCCGACACGGCCCGGCCATCTTCGATTCGACTGTGTTCGATTCGGTTTCGAAACCCAAATCGTTGTTTCAGTGCAATACTCCAAGTTCTCACTCCTCGTTCAGAATCATAGACCTGCTATTTTAAGGTTGATTTTTAACACCTGTCACAACGTTTCCTTGCAAGTGCTCGCATTCCTTGTTCAAAGGAACGGTTTCACGGCGAAGCATTGAGGAAACAATGAACCTGGCCTAGCTCCGAGGGGCCTCCAGCGCGCATGGGTCATTCCCGGGTCGACGGACCTCCAGCGGCCACGGGGCCGTACCAGGGCCGACGGGCCTACAGTAATCACTAAGCCAGGTCACAAGTCACGTGTCGAGATCACCACCGATCGAATGCTGCGGCACGGTCGAGTCCAGTTCGACAGAGGAGCGAGTGCGCGACCTTGGGGCAGACCAGCTGCGGCGGCCGGCCGGAAAGGCGGGCTGCACGCTACCCCAGCGCGGCCTGATGGTGACATTATCCTGTCGAGAGACATCACGAGATCAGACGGCTAGACCCGTGCTGTAGCTCGGCGAGTGGGGTCAGACGGCCAGACCCGTGCCAGTGGGGTCAGACGGCCAGACCCGTGCTGTAGCTCGGCGAGTGGGGTCAGACGGACCAGACCCGTGCTGTAGCTCGGCGAGTGGGGTCAGACGGCCAGACCCGTGCTGTAGCTCGGCGAGTGGGGTCAGACGGCCAGACCCGTGCTGTAGCTCGGCGAGTGGGGTCAGACGGCCAGACCCGTGCTGTAGCTCGGCGGGTGGGGTCAGACGGCTCAGTGGGGTCAGACGGCCAGACCCGTGCTGTAGCTCGGCGGGTGGGGTCAGACCGCTCAGTGGGGTCAGACTGCCAGACCCGTGCTGTGGCTCGGCGAGTGGGGTCGAGGGCAGACCCGTGCTGTAGCTCGGCGGGTGGGGTCAGACGGCCAGACCCGTGCTGTAGCTCGGCGAGGGGGTGGGGTAGACGGCCAGACCCGTGCTGTGGCTCGGCGAGTGGGGTCAGACGGCCAGACCCGTGCTGTAGCTCGGCGAGTGGGGTCAGGACGGCCAGACCCGTGCCAGTGGGGTCAGACGGCCAGACCCTGTGCTGTAGCTCGGCGAGTGGGGTCAGACGGCCAGACCCGTGCTGTAGCTCGGCGAGTGGGGTCAGACGGCCAGACCCGTGCTGTAGCTCGGCGAGTGGGGTCAGACGGCCAGACCCGTGCTGTAGCTCGGCGAGTGGGGTCAGACGGCCAGACCCGTGCTGTAGCTCGGCGAGTGGGGTCAGACGGCCAGACCCGTGCTGTAGCTCGGCGAGTGGGGTCAGACGGCCAGACCCGTGCTGTAGCTCGGCGAGTGGGGTCAGACGGCCAGACCCGTGCTGTAGCTCGGCGAGTGGGGTCAGACGGCCAGACCCGTGCTGTAGCTCGGCGAGTGGGGTCAGACGGCCAGACCCGTGCTGTAGCTCGGCGGGTGGGGTCAGACGGCCAGACCCGTGCTGTAGCTCGGCGAGTGGGGTCAGACGGCTCGGTGGGGTCAGACAGCCAGACCCGTGCTGTAGCTCGGCGGGTGGGGTCAGACGGCCAGACCCGTGCCCAGTGGGGTCAGACAGCCAGACCTGTGCTGTAGCTCGGCGCGTGGGGTCAGAAGGGCAGAACACTGCTGTAGCTCGGCGAGTGAGGCCACTGCTGTAGCTCGGCGAGTGGGGTCAGACGGCGTAGTTCAGTCGACTGAGTGTGTGTTGCCGCCACCGCGCGTTTGATAACAGCGACCAAAGAACGACCCGGGTCATGAACTTCAACCCCTCAATTTGCGGAATATGTCAACAAATGCCGAGGCTAAGTGACAATTTCAAGCTGCCGAAGGTCTCTGGATCTCGCTGTAGAATGGGAAAAACTCCACTGACAATATATTAATACTGTGTTTCAATTTCACCACATGATTATTGGTATAAGAACTCATTATCTAATAAATCATTATAAGTATTAGATCTAATAAACTATTAGAACTCATGTGTATTTCCTTCAGTACGCAATCATTCAAGGATCTAAGCAGCAACCAATTCATGTGGGGCCATTCTTACAACAGGGCATTTCCCAAACGTGGTGTTTAGTGATACCTGCGGATTGTACACGAAATCCTACCACGATCAGTAAAGCACGCTCACATGCACTCGTTCTCATAGCCGCTGCAATGTGTAATGCCGTCGTCTTTGGGCTTAACTTTAATGACATGACCTCCTCACTGCCTTAGTATAGCCGTATCATAATGCATGAGCCAATAAAACGCATCTTTCGTGACATTGCATTCGACGTACTCGGTAGCAGAAATCCTGATTTGTTTGGGCCTGCACTTCACGGGACTTATAGGATAGGATAGGATGTAGGATTTTCATGTAACTGCAATGGCAAGCTTGAGTTCTGATTTTCAGCAAGGTGTGGAGGGAATGCGCAGCAGTTCCAGTATGATACCTCTCAGTATGTACCGTTGTGCGGATGGCACGGGAGTGTGCTGCGAGGGAGGTGTATATGACTCACGAGAGAAACCAGAACATCATGGGTTCTCTTCGGAACCACTGCGGGAACACATTGGCTCGGTGGGAGTAATCCAGGATTGATGGACGACTGTCCCCTCAAAATTGCTGCGAGTTCCACTTATGTCAAACAGTACGCATGGCTGTCGCATACCATTTTATTGGTGGAACACTGAGAAAGGGACGATGAAAATTGGCTCCATTTAAGGACGGTCGGATGCATTTCAGACGTGCAGAAATTGTGGAAATTATGGAAATTTAAACGGCTCAAAGCCGTGACTTGTAGAGCCACAATCCAGTACTGAGCACCAATATTGATGCCACTAATCGACTGGGAACATCCAGGAAATGGGCAAGTTTAATTTAAATAATATCACCACTTGTACCTATGCATATTGTGTCACAGTGATAAACGCGCGACATTATCCATTCAATAATAGTATTTATAGCAACTTCCGCTAACAGGATGAAACAGAAACCCTGTTGAAACAGAATGAATGTATCGCCCATAAAATTAACAGCGATCAGCAGAGGATTCCGCAGATTCCGCAGCCTAAATTGGATCCCCAGGATGACACGGCCTACACAGGAACGCTAGGTTTAACCTACGCCGGACCGCTAGGTTTAGCCTACACTGGACCTCTATAATGATTCATCCTACACCGAACCACTGGGATGATCCGGCCTACATCGGACCGGTAGTATGATTCAGCCTACACCTGACCGCTGAGATAATTGAGCCTACTCCGGGCCACAAGGATAATTCAGCCTACAACAAACTGCTAGCATTTTCATGAAAATAGCACCAAAGTTAACATTAATCACGCTCACTTCGATGGTGGTACCAGTTTTTCATCACACTAACTGTTTGACATCTAGAGGGCATCGAAGTTCTGAGGTCATCACAGGGGGCCCTGGGATTCGATGTGAATGGCACCACAGATAGAAACGAAAATACTGATTTCAGTGGTGCAATCCGTTCTTCGTCGCACCTGACCATTTGTCCCCTAGTGGTGACCGATAAATGAATGGAATAGAATGAGATAGAAAAGGATGGAATGCTCAATTAAATTATATGTATGCTACCTGACCTCAAAATATGAATAAAATTATAATTGCTTCATTTGTGGAGAACATGTAACCAAGTCTTTCACATTAGGATAGACATGTAAGTGGCACAAACATGAGCCTATTCAAGTGGCGAATACCCCACTTCCACACCTTCGTGATATATAGATGAGTCTTCGACTCATCTATATAATCACCTGTCGTTAACTCTCAATCACTGCCTCTTCCTCTCCCTCTCTTCTACTCTTTCGACCATCATCTCCCTCTCTCCGTCACTCTCCCCTCCCATCGTTCTCTCCTTCCCTTTCTCTCTTGCCCTCTACCCCTTCAGCTCCTTCTATACATTCCCTCTCTCTGTCCCTATGTCAATGCCACTGTCCCTGTCCCTGTCCCTGTCCCTGTCCCTGTCCCTGCCCCTGTCCCTGTCCCTGTCCCTGTCCTGCCCTGTCCCTGCTCCTGTCCTTGTTCCTCTTCCTGTCCCAATCCCTGTCCCTATCCCTATCTCTGTCTCTGTCTCTGTCTCTGTCTCTGTCTCTGTCTCTGTCTCTGTCTCTGTCTCTGTCTCTGTCTCTGTCTCTGTCTCTGTCTCTGTCTCTGTCTCTGTCTCTGTCTCTGTCTCTGTCTCTGTCTCTGTCTCTGTCTCTGTCTCTGTCTCTGTCTCTGTCTCTGTCTCTGTCTCTCTCTGACCCTGTATCTGTTTTTGTCTGTGCCTCTGCCTCTGCCTCTGCCTGTCTCCCTCCCTCCCATCTCTCTCCCGTTTATATATTTACATAAATCGCGAGTACCAGATAACTTCGATTTTTCGCATTCGATTTGTCCTGCATTCGATAGCTGGACACCAGCCGCCAGCCGCCACTCACCGCCGACTCCGCAATGGCCGCGGAGTCCATCCGGTGTAGCGGCGTCGCCTGCGAGCCGACGCCGAAGGCGACGACCGCCGCCAGCGTCACCACCAGAGCCGACCGCAACGTCCTCACGCGCGCCTCCATCTGGCGAGTCGCGGCCGCGCCGAGTCGCGCCGACAGCACCGGCCACAAGTCCGCCCGCCGGCGCTCACCGCCGCTGACGGCGCGCGTCCGCCTGCCCCGGCTCACTGAGCACACCGTGTCGGCCACCGGCCACCCCTGTGTGTCCCCGCCGTGCAGTCGTGATCCGCAGTCGGGGCGACACGCCGACAGCCGCAGTCGGACTGAGACTGGCGCGGCGCGGCGGCGGCGGCGGCCGCCTCGGCCAGTTCGTGATTCAGTGGCGACTCGCGCGCTCGGCCCGCTGAGTCAGCCGACGGCCTGTACGGCTCTGGATACCGCTGAGTCACGCTTACACACATGCACACACACAGATATATACACACACACACACACACACACACACACACACGCACACACACACACACACACACACACACAAAGAGAGAGATATATACACACACACATATACACATATATAACACACACACACACACACACTGGATACCGCTGAGTCACGCTTACACACATGCACACACACACACACACACACACACACACACACACACACACACATACATCATCGCCACACACATATACACATTCATAACACACACACACACACACACATTCATACACCCACACACATATACATATTTGTACATACACAGCACACACACACACACATAAAGACATAAAAGATTAGTGCAACTATGAGCCACAAGGGCCCTTCTTGGTTGCACTCTGTACACTGAACCAGTTGCCCACCAAATCTGTCAATCAGCCCTCCCTGTAATACTGAAAAGCAAGCCCTCTATTCTTATAATGATCGTCTATGCTGTTTTTAAAGATGTTCAATGTGCTGCTACTGACAATGTTTTCTGGCAGCTGGTTACAGTGTTCTACTACCCTGTTGGTGAAGAAAGTTTGCCTTAACCTTGTTCTGCTGTGGTTAACTTTAATTTTGAATTTATGACCTCTAATTGCACCATTTCTGTTCAATTCAAACATTTCCCCAAGGTATCCCCTCTCCAGACCATGGACAAATTTAAAGACCTCGGTGAGATCTCCTCTCAGCCTTTTATATATATGTGAAACATATTCAATTTCTTCAATCTTTCCTCATATGCCAGGTTGCTTATGCCATTAACCATTTTTGTAGCCCTCTTTTGTACTCTCTCTAAAAGCCAACAATCTTTTTCATAGCTAGGAGACCAAGCTTGGATGCAGTATTCCAAATGTGGCCTGACGTATGCACAGTAAAGCTTCCTGATCACTTCCTCGCTTCTGTATGATACACATATACACATACTCATTAATACACCCACACACATATACATATTCATACATACACAACACACATACACACAGCGTGTGGCGCCGGATACCGCTGAATCATCCTTACAAACATACGCAAACACATATATACATATTCATACATACACAACACACATACACACAGCGTGTGGCGCCGGATACCGCTGAATCATCCTCACAAACATACGCAAACACATATATACATATTCATACATGCACAACACACATACACACAGCGTGTGACCTAGGATCACGCTGAGTTATGCTTACAATAAACACATTGCACACTCACGCCTGTGCACACATACATACACACAAACACACACACACACACACACGCACATGCACCCACCGTTTGACCCTAGGCCCCGCCGAGTCCCACGTACACACATGCACACATATACACAACACACGCAACGCATACACCTACACGCATACATACACACACAAAACACACGCACACACCATACACGCACATACAGACGCACATACACACACACATATGTACATACACGCACCTTCACTCACATCCATCCGCACCACTGACTGCTGATCACCCCGGGAACCCCTGTGTGGGCAGACGTTTGTCTGTTGATTTGCATCATCTAATCACCCTGTTTGGCACCAACGGAATTGACCAGACGTAGCCGCCCACGCGCGGCTGGTGTGTAGCTAACAGCCCGTCAGTGTCGCGTCGCGCAGCCTCCATCTCCTGGAAACGCCAATGCAACAGAATGTGATGCAAACTCGCTCATTTCGTGGACCACGCGTCATGTTGGCCGCCGCACGGCTCGTCTAGCGAGGAACCGACGAGGCACAGGCGCCGCAGTGCGACCTATCTGCGGGCCAGCAGGCGACTCGTGCTCAGATACCATCAGCACCAGGCCTCAGCAGCATCAGCATCAGACCATCAGCTCAGACGCCACCGCGGGAAACGTGCTGCGCCATTCTGCTAGCTTTTCGACAACTTTCCGACCAGTCGCGACCAAGCATCTTGAAACAAAGTTCTGTGCTGCACAAAAATGCTATGAAGGGCCCTGGACGTCATCTTTATAGACTACATTGGTATTTTGATATCGTGATCTGTCCTTATTTCCATATGATTCGCCATCAGGCTTCCGTATTTTCATTAGGAACAATGTCACTGGAACGAGAAGCTAAGACAGTGCGCTTTTGTTTAATTCATGTTCATATCGACACTGCTGGCGATGAGCGAGTGGATACAACCGCTCGGTGGGCGGCGCAGGCGTCATACACACGCCGCCTGCCACTTGAACACTTCCAAAAACAGCAAATAGCTTTGATCGATGTGGCAAGGTGCGGATCCCGGAATTATCATCAGGGGCAGAAGGGGGAGCACATTTCCCCGTTGGAATTTCTGATTCCGGAGGGAAAAATTCGTCCGCCGAGGGAGTCTTGCCATCCTTTTTACGAGCGTTTTTGGTTGAAAAATGCGTTGAGTGTGATAGAAATTAATTGATGCGAGTTGAGGGTTGCATGGTGCTGCCCTCTAGTGTGCTAGAGTGCTGTTCTGACACCTAGTGGCTATTGGGTGAACTCTGTTAACCCGTCCCGTCTCGGGGTCTTCAACCGCCCCCTCATGTTTTTCGCAGATAGTGGACGAACGGCGATGGGCAGCGCGCCCAAATTTGGCATACCTTTTTCCACATCAATTTGGCATGCTGTTTCAAAATTTTGAAGTCAGATCATCTAGGGTCAACGAGTTAGTCAAGGTCAAGTGAGGTCACCTCCAAAAAAGTTCAACCAGTCGTCACGCTTTAACGGGTACAAATATTTTAATGAAACTTTCAGCGTTTGCCTATCTTTAGGGATGCAACAAAACGTGCGAGTGGAATTTTTCAGTTTTGTTTTGTTTTTGACTACATATAAATGTTGCGTATTTGCCAAGTTGCAGCTCAAATCGAAGATTCTGGCTAAAGTAAACATTTTTGGTTAGGGAAAGTTGACTTCCAACAACGTTTCTCGGTCTGTCCTGCCCATTTGAAAAGGAAAATTAAAGAAAATTTGAAAACTAAAATTTTTTATATAAAAATTATGTTTGGGGGGGGGGGGGCAACAAATTTTATGGCTCTGGTCGGTTTCGCTGTCATTTTCTGATTCCAATTATTTGTTTTTCTCAAATATCCCCCAAATAAACTTCCCGGAGCCAAAAACATAATGCGAGTCGTGAATTGTAGTTAAAATTTATCCCACCTAGTGACGTCATTTTTTTGTGGAAAATTACCTTTGGGGTGGATCCGGTCCATACCCGTCCAGCGCTTTCCGATGACACCTCTTTCGTTTTCGTGCGACGCTTAGTTTGGATTTTAGAGGGGGGTTACTCTCCGCTCCCCCCGCCCGAGACGGAGTGTGAAGAGAGGAGAGACGGCGCGGGTTAAGGTGCTTCAAGAGCCGATCGAGTGTCTCCCTTTCATGTAGCCATGCAGCAAATATGTGATGGACGTACCGTCTCCAGCGTGTCGGCTTGAGTGAGGCTGTCTGCAGCGGTTGTTCGCACGGCATGCGGCATGCGGCATGCGGCATGCGGCATTTGTTCAAAGTATTCAATTACTTTTAAAGTACCTACAGGCCAGACATGTAACCATAAGCGCCCGTATGCTGGGGATGCCCAGGTCGCATCGAACAGGTAAGACGTTGTTCGTCTCCAGCTTGAAGCAAATCACATTGACCGATTCCTTGGACGGTACACGGGTAAAGAGCAAGGTGACATCAAAACTAACCAGTGGGTCGGTTGGTGACAAGTTGAGCCTTTGATTTTGGTGTGCAAAATCGATGGAGTTTTTGATTACATATTCAGACCTTCCAAGAACAGATGAGATGATTTGTGTGAGGTAGTCTGTAGCCTTCTAGGCGGGGAAGTTGATCATGCTCGTGATCAGTCGCAAATATACCTGGGACTTGTGATTTCTTGGCAAGCCATAAAGCCTATGGCATGTAGAATGAGTGACAATCTGTCTCTCCGACAATTCAAGTGAAACTTTGTTCTGATCCATGGTTGAGAGGACACGGTCACTATGATAAGAAGTGCGGTGTCGGAGAAATACCTGGGTGCAGAAACCTCGCTGAGTTGGTGCAAGAGGGCAGTTGGTGGGTAGGCCATGATAAGGTTTCAGATACAGTTTTGTGCGACTGATGTACAAGTTTCGAAATGACCAATATTATGGACATTGGCCGAAGATTGCCTAAGTCATCTGAATCATGACCGGACATACTTGTTGGGTTGTGGAAGCCGAACCTCGTGGTTTGTTAGAATGCTAATGTTGATTTTTCATATTTCCCCTACCCACGCTGCATTTGTGAGATATCCTGGTTGCCAGTCGCCAGATTTGTATATACGGCATCCAGCGGCGAGTTTCTTTGCCAAAGGGAGTGAGTCATTCAAGGCCAGGCATGCATTCGCAATGCGCAGCAACGCAGCAGCACCCAATGTCTGCAAATGATCATTTCGGACGTCGAACACCAATAGATGTCGTCCGTTCCACACCCTGCCGAGTTGGCATGCTACGAATCATATGCCCGAAGTGTTCAAAAGGTATGGTTGACACAGTAATAGCGCAAGCGCCGACACCGGGAAGCCTGATTGAGGCGTCGCACGAGCCGCCGGTGTCGCCAATTTCAGCTGCCATCCCCGGCTCCATGATGACGAAGCAGTCGTTCATGACGTCAGCACTCATCGCTGACGTTTGTTTGTTTATTGAGTGGTTCACGACACACTTTATGCACATTCACGGCTAATGGCGCCGCCCACACTGTTTCGCCGGTGGGCCGCGGGATTGGGAAATGTCATGAGTGGCGCTAGTGCCGAACCCGGGACCTTTGGTACCCATAGCCCGACACCTTAACCACTCGGCCATCCCCACCCCTCATCGCTGACGTTGCAGTCCGAGTGGAGTGCCTGTGTTATGGATCGTCTGCCGGCAATAATGTGACGAATGCTGCGCCAACGAACCTTGCGCCTTGAGTCGTTACCCTATTTGTGACGTCCACCCTCATGCCGGTACGGACAACTGAGTAACAGCTCGATCGGCGGTATACTATTTATGGAGCGCCTCGGCCGTACGCTTGCAGCGCGAGCGCCCTCTGGATAAGCCGAGAGCTTTTCACGTTAAATATAGGTGGCGCTATTGGCTTCCCGATGTTGGGGGTACCAAAAGGGGCATGCCGGTCAAAAATGGCATTCGACAGGTCCGTCAAATCCTGCCACTTTTCGGTTCAAACACTATTTTAAAATACACTATTAGACCAGTCACACGTTTGCGGATCACGAAGGTAGGTATAATGTTCATTCTACGGAACAGACGAGTCCTGAGAATGGTTGGCTTTCGGCTCGCCCCAGCATTGGAATGACCCCTGGGGCACTTTTGGCAAACCCCTGGGGTTTGCGTCAGTGGGGGAGGGAGAGGAAGATTTGGATGGAGCGAACCTACCCCCTTGAATCCTTTTGAAAAGAATCTCCAGATTTCGACCATTATTTTTGGACAGGGACTTCTTCCTAAAAATAACCGACAACTAAATTTGTCTTGTAGAGGGGGCTTCATCTACCATCATGATGTCTACGTCGCCCGACTTCAGCCCCCTCCCTTCCGTTCAATTTTTTTTCTGGTATCATCTGCCAAGTCAGCTCACACTGCCTAAAATACACCCACATAAATAACTGAACTATTTGGATGTTGGGGAGGGGTAGGAGACTAATCGGCCCCATGTAGTTTTTCTAATTCTGTCATCTAACGACTAGAGATAGGTTCTTGAAACTTGTTCACTGCACCTATTCTGCCCTTTCTTGAAGTATTTTGTCTTTTCCAGGAGCTCCTTGAGCTGCTAGCAGCTCCACGCAAGAAGCTTGGAAGGCATGTTTTCAATTTTAGGCATACCCGGTGTCCGATTAAATCCCTTGCTGTGTTCTCTACCGAACTTTGGTGGGTTCTTGAGTTTTTCGTGTCTTTCACAGACCGCAAAATCGAGTGCCCGGGATCCGTTTTGTTTTGGTTGGGGAGGGAGGGGGGTAACAACCAGATTGGATTAGCTTATCCACTCACATAGGGCCAGAACCGCTACTGCACAAGAGTGGATTCGACACCATGCAGATGGGTGAAGCCGACAATCCAGTAGCCGTCGTAGGAAGTGTCCATGTCCTCAAGATACACCAGCTCGTACAGCCGGTGTGTCTGTGCGAGGTTCTTGACTTCATGACTGATGCTGCGGTGGGGGTGGGGTAGGAGACACAGGCGGTCTGCGCCAACTCCTCGAAATATGGCATCGGAAATTCACAACTGATCGCATCTGTGTATTGGACGCCGACCTCGACATATCACACTTGCATCAGCCGCCAGCCGTACATGCCTGGGGCGGCTAGATGCTCCGTCTTTGACCCAGCCCGTGTCGGTGATCCAGTTCAGGCAGGTCCTCGTCGTCAACGGCAAGTCTCATTGCCGGCGACAAGTGATCACTGCCAACAATTCCTCATTGCCAGCGACGTGTTCTCATTATTAGCGACAAGTCCTCATTGTCAACGACATGTCCTCATTGTCAGCGACAATTCCTCATTGTCAACGACAAGTCATCATTGTCAACGACAAGTTCTCATTGTCAACGATATATTCCCATTGGTGACACGCCATCGCAGTTACCTGCTCTGTACAGTCACCTCATCTGTGCACTGAGGACAGGGGACAGGGAGGTGGTGGGTGGGTGGGGAAGTGACTCAGACTCGCCGACTCCAGGTAGCCGACGCCATAGACGTGGCACGGACTGGCCACACATCGGTGACAATACACAGCGTCGGAGTCAGAGTCAAGCGTCAGAGCAAGAGCCAAGCGTCAGAACAAGAGTCAAGCGTCAGAGCAAGAGTCAAGCATCAGAGCAAGAGTCAAGCGTCAGAACAAGAGTCAAGCATCAGAGCCAGAGTTAAACGTCAGAGCAAGAGTCAAGCGCCAGAGTCAAAGTCAAACGTTAGAGCAAGAGTCAAGCGTCAGAGTCAGAGTCAAACGTCAGAGCAAGAGTCAAGCATCAGAGTCTGGCGGACGTCGGACAGGCGAACCAGAACCGCCCGGTCTGTCTCGGAAACGGCACACTCTCCTTGTCGTCGACCTGAGAACAGAACCAAAACACGTCGTCACGGTCGACGTGCAGGGAGTTCCACGGAGGTGATTCACACCATGGGGGCAGAAAGGGTATCCAACAAGCCACTGCACCGTGATAAGAACGGAGTACGAACGGCAACACGTCGCACTGAGCGTGACAAGCAAGAAGTAAGAACGACAGCAACGACAGCAACGACACTGATGGATTGTGCTCAAGCGGCTTCATGAGTGGACGGTGAAATTCGTGTTTGATCGCCGTTGGTTGGACGCTGAACCTACTATTCAGGTGCGACCACGGGGATAAATTTCCAGTTCAGAATCCAAATACTACCGACTGGGGCCTCACGTTGCTTCCCGCCCAGCCCAGCCACACATACTTCAACGGTCATCATTTCGTGATGCACCTGTAGCGAAACGAGTAGTGATAAGGGATGGAATTAAGTCAAAGGATCTAAATTCCGTCTTTAGAAAAAAACGTCAAAATTATACCCCAGTTCTCAGTTTATTTCCCAAGATCTGCCTCTGTTTGCGCTGTCTCCCTTCCAGTCCAATGAGTTTTGTATTAAAACAACCTAGACTGATTGCCATTGGTTTCCCTGATGGTTTCCCTGATGGTTTACCTGACAGCGTTTCCCTCCTGTGGCAGTTGCAAAACATCACGCACACACAACTCCGGGGATATTTTCGGGGAGACAGACGACCGAGATACCTTGAACGTGTGGCGGTCGAGGCGGTAGTACTTCTGGCCCGCGAACAGGTAGGTCTTGCCGTTGCTGTACCGGGTGGCGGCGTCGATGCTGGCGGGCATGTTGGCGCCGGCGGCGAGCAGGCGGCGCCCGCCCGCCCCGCCCACCACCCAGTAGTGGGTGCCGCGCACCAGGTGCAGCCGCCCGCCCCACTCGAACGCCGCCGACACGCCTCCAGACGCGGTGGCGGGAAACTCGCTCGAAATGGCGCGAGGGTAGCCGGGCAGCGCCTCGTACCGCGCCGACAACGCCCACACCTTGTCACCCTGGCGGCCGGGGTGGTGACGGTTAGGTGGTGTAGTCGCCCCGCCGACAGCACCCACACCTTGTCACGAGATGTGTACAAAGCTGCCTACTTACATACAATGTAAGCGACAGTCATGCTCTCTTGATAAGACTCTTCGTTCGTTTGGGGGGAGGGGTAGGGGTGGGGGTGGGGGTGGGGTGGGGTGAGGGGTTGAACACGGATTCAACTTTCGCAAACATCAATGGGTGTATGTCGCAACATTCGTAACGTTTTTCTCAAGTATGTTCATTCATCGCACATACCAGGTACTTTGTGCTATTTCAGTAAATCGGTATGTGTGTCTGTCTTTCTATATGTCAACTTTTGTTTATTCATTTATTGCAACAATGTGCGAGTGAAAATTTGGACGCTATACGCTTCGAATTTTCGCACGCATCAGACAATGAATGGGCAATGTGTCTGCTCGAATTACATTGTCTTGGGGCGTGCATTGGTTGCGCGGTATGAGGTCAACATTCGCGCGACACCCTTATTGGTTTGGCATGTGTTGGCGGATTTTGTAAACAACAGCCCAGACAGGCGCATATTGGCGCCCGGCTCGGCACACATCACAGGGAATGATGGACGGGTGACATCACGTGAAAGCTGAACACTTTGGCTGTCCATCTGGGTATGGGCTTAGCGCGTAAAACTGGAATTTTTGTCTGAGAATGCCAATTTTAGTGCTGAGGGTCGGCCGAATTCCGGCCGCTATATCGTGCCAATCAATGGTTGGATCGACGCGAAGCCAGCACCACAGTGTTGCCATGACAATTGTTAACCTCGCCGAGGCAACCGTTTCCGGGTCACGGACCACGGACACACGAGGTGCGTGTGAAAAGCGAAAGCGGCGTTTTTCACCGTTTTCCACAATTGAATTTGACGCTGGAAAATGACTAATCGCCGGCGCTTGCACTGTTGGTTCCATGTAGCGGCTATGCTTTTCCCATTGACGATGGCCACCTACAGCGTGTCCGGGTCCTGACATTGTCACGTGCGTGGTACGTTTTGCGCCCTGTAACACCGGCTTCGTTTTCCATCCCATTAACGCTCCTGACAAACGCATTTTTCGGCCAAAAGTGGCACATGCACGAACCCAAACTTCCGAATGCTCACGGTCCTCTTCGATTGTTTCCATAGCAAATAGCCCCGTTGACATTATGGATTCCGCGAAGCATTGCGAAACGCTATTTCGACCGTCTCCGACTGCTCCAAAATTCGTTCAGCGAAGAGAGCGTGCCATTGCTGGACACTCTCACTTCCCTGAGCGAATGCCCTATTGTCGTAGCCACACTGTGGTGTTGATTTGGTATGGATAGAATCATTGGCTCGCCACGCATGCCGGTTTAAATGGAACCGACTTTCTTCATTCACTTTCGTAGTCGTAAATATTTGTATTTACTTGTATGAAGTCTTTTTGGTATGATTCTGGTTGGCGTAGCATACCAGCATATGCGTCATTACAATTTTTAACCACTGGAGCAGCGATGTCATTGACCCCAATAATCAAACGGTACATTTTTAAATAAACAATGATCATGGTGCATGCACTGCCACGTCAACCAGAATGATGCGAGAAGGATTTTATGCAAGTAAACACAAATATTATAATAAGAAAATGAATGAATGAAGTCGGTTCCATTTAAACCGGAATCCATCCCGAGCCAACGGTTTGATCCACACCAAACCAACACGACACTGTGGCTACGACAATAGGACATTCGCTCAGCGAAGCGAGCTTGACATTGCTTTCATTGCTTTCATTGCAGCATGCCATTGCATTGCTTTCTTAACTTAAATTTGTTTTGAAGCGTTGCGATGCAAGTGCTGCAGCATCTGCCGTGGGCGTGAAACATGATTTATTTCCCCTTCGTAATTTGTAATATCGTCCCTTCCAACAATTTGGTGCGTCCATAACTGGCACTTAATATATTTTAAAGTTTTAACCTCATTTTTTCAATATTCATTGTTTGAGGTCTCTTGGATTTTACATCATATCAACCCATGGTTATAGCTTCCGATGCATCATAACCTCCAACGTGAGACAACTTCCAGCGTATGACACCCTCCAATGTGTTATAACCTGAAACGTATTATGGCGATGCGGTGGGTTAGGTTAGGTTAGATTAGGTTAGGCTATGCTAGGTTGGGTTCGATTCAATTCGGTTCGGTTTGATTCGGTTTAGTTCAGTTCGGTTCGGTTCCGTTCGTTTCGGTTAGGTTTGGAATGTATGTTGGGACCCATTCGTCGGCAATTCCAGTATATCATAACCTTCAATGAATCATAGCCATCAATGCATTATAGACCCAAATGCGTCATAACAATTAACTTAGCATGGCATTGGGTTATGCTACGTTAGACTAGGTTAGTTCAGGTTAGCTCAGGCTAGGCTATATTAGGTTAGGCTAGGCTAGAATAGATTGGGTTAGGCTTGGCTAGGTTGGGCTAGGTTAGACTAGTCTAGATTAGATTAGGTAAGGTATCGGCTCCACTGAAGCCGGCATAACTCTCAAACCAATGGATCGATCGACGTGAAACCAACACTACTGCACAGCTACGACAATCACCAGTTTCACTCGGCGAAACTGAGCGAGAACAGCCAATCTGGAACGTGTGGAACACCCTGAACATCTGCCAATCGCTCAGGATCTAACCCACGCCGCCAGTCGGCCCACCTTGAACATGTAGATCCTGTCGCGCGCCGTCGAGTAGACGGCCGCGTCCAGCGGGCTGGGCACGCCCCACTGGGAGTCGGTGCGCCTGGGGTAGCCGATGGCGACGCCGGCGTCGGCGAGTCGCCAGTAGAGCTCGCCCTGGAACACGTACGACTCGTTGCCGACGGTGAGCGCGGCGTCCAGACGCGCGTCGGCGCACAGCTGCTGGTCGCCGCCCCGCTTGTACGGGAACCGGGCGTTCGTGCTGCTCTCCCGGATGAAGCTGCCGAAGAAGAACGGGAAGTGCGGGCTCTGCCGGCCGTAGCCGGTGCCGTAGCCGTTGCCGTAGCCGTTGCCGAAGCCGCCGTCGCCGCGACCGCCGAAGCCGCCGTCGCCGCGACCGCCGAAGCCGAAGCCGTAGCCGAAGCCGAAGCGGCGCGGCGGCCGGCCGCGCGGCCGGATCTCGGGCCCCGGGTCATGCGCCTTCGGGCCCGGGTCTCCGGGTCGGCGGCGGCCGTACAGCGCGCGGATGGCGAGCTTGTCGTCGTCGGCGAGCAGGTCGCGGCTGGACGGGTCGGCCGGCCGCTGGTACCAGGGACTCATGATGCTGTTGCTGCGCGAGTGGCTCAGCCCGAGGCTGTGGCCGAACTCGTGCGTCGACGCCACGTACAGGTTGGAGCCGGCGCGCGAGTTGATGGACCACGGCTCGGCGTCGTCGAAGTGCGCGTCGCCGCCGTAGATGGGGAAGTAGGCGTGCGCCAGCGTGCCGCCGCGCCCGTCGAACGGGTCGTTGTCGCCGTGGGGCCCGGTGGCGAACCTGGCGCACCGAGGCTCGATTACGCCCGGCAGCGCCGGTGCTGAGGAGACCGTCTGCAGGCGGATGCCAGTGGGGCGGCTGGACTGCGATAACAGTCCGGCAGCTACAAATGGAGCATTCGGCACGCAATGGCAGTGCATGGGCAACGGTGGTGAGGGTAGCAATATCGATCGAAGCACATTGCAGCCGCGAATATGTGCAGGCATACAGGAAGCTGAACACCTGCTCCGAGAATTAACACGCGACCTGGAGGGGGGGGGGGGTGGAGAGTGGCGAAATCCGCCCACCCGTCCGGTTTTTCATGTATATAACTCCAGATTTTACCGGGCGATATACGCCATTGTTTGCGTACCTGCTTAGAAATGACCTGCGCGTTGTTTAACACTCACGTTCGGAGGTCCGCGCCAACTTCGCAAGTTCGGGGGGCAGATGTCTGCCCCCTAAGATCTCTAGACCTATGCTAGCTAGCGACAAACGGAAAACGACCTTGGATAGCTGGTGACGGGCTCTATCGAAAGTGTTTCGGTCATTTTTTTCGCTCAGGTCAACAGTCAGGTCACTGGGTCATCATAAGTCAAATTCGACCAGATCAGGTGGGACTCAGATATTGACACATATCTCAGGACTTGTAACAGATAGAAACAAACGGCGAACGCTATTCGACAGTCCTTGAAATGCGCTACCGACAATAGGCGATGAAAGCTAAGGTCAGGCCAACCGAAACTCAGGTAAAGGTCATGAAGTCATGACCTCAGGTCACGGTCTTGAAGTCGCCTAGGGAGGTCATGTAATACATCAATCGATACGTCTTGGCAATACAAGCACAATGACGGTAATTTCAGCCTTCTAGCTCAATGCAGTGCGATATAATGCGCATAAATGTGTAGTGATCTCAGGTGACCTCAGAGACCTTGGTGAGGTCACTGAGCAAAAATGTCAGCGGTAACATTGAGCATAGTTTTCATCTACATGCCACAATCGTTGTGAGATCATTCCGAGCGCAAATATGTAACCAGGAAACATTTGTATATTTTACCATAGCCCTATAATGGGGAAGCCGTGGCAGCGACCTGACCTAAGGTCAATGCTACGAAAAAAACCGATATACATATTATGGTTCCTGATGAGATCATGACATGCTAAAAGTTTGAAATCAATCGCCCAATTATTGTGGAAGTTATGCCACCTGAGACTCCGAGTGTAGTTGGGTCACTTCACCTGACCTGGTGACCTGACCTTAGATGACCCAGGATTTAAAATGTACGAGGATATGCGGAAACGACCAATGAACAGCTATGCGAGGTTTGGCTTTGCTAACCCGATTAGCTTGGCAGCAAATGAGGAAAAACCGGAGGGGGCAGATATCTGCCCCCCCGGACGTGCGCGGGTTAAAGGAAGAAAAACGAAAATCGGCCGAAAATGTTTCGAGTTGGGGGTCATTAAAGTAAAAATGAATTCCGAGCGCCAGACCACAAAAATCGGCGCTGATGCGCTTCCCGTATATTCGTCAAAGGGAAGTGTTCTTGACAACACTAGCGACTTGTTTGATGTATATTGTCATGCTTTATAGTTTCATAGTCATGTTAGGTCACCGAGGTCAAGTCAGGTCTAGTTCATGCAGGTTAATGTAACCAAACTTGGTCAACTGGAATGTTGTCAAAAATGCAAATGACTGTCATGCGATTGATGTCACCTTGCATGTTATTCCCTACACATCCAGAAAAATACTGTTTGCCATTGTTGTCGCAATAGTCGGGTGGGCGGCCCGGTTTCGGAAACTGGAGCAGGTAATGACCTGATAAAATGCTGTTAAATAGGTGACCTGAGGTCAAATGCCGGGTCTAACATCTGCATTGCATCCTTAGTAATGTCCAAAACATCACTGATCTCCATTTTGTAGCATTTAAACACGATCACGGTGCTCCATAACAATGAGAAGCCAAGCCACGCACAACCAGAAAATTTCGATATTTTGACATCATTCGACATTATTGCAGATATTGACCTAAGGTCATGAAATATGGACAAAATAGAGTGCACTTCCGAATCCATCCACCCTGCGAATGTCGTTGCTCCAGCTTTGATAGGAGCCGTGATCTTAGGGGGGGGGGGGGGGGGGGGGGGCGAAATCCGCACCCTCCAGTGCGCTTAATTTTCAGAGGCCCTCCAGGGCGCGTGTTAACGCATGAATGAACATACAACAAGATAAAATATACTCAGCACAGGAAGATTCACACACTGCAAATAACACCGCATGTCAATTTAAGACGCACATATTTTCCCTGTCGACTTCCTCCATGCATACCGAGTAGGAACTCGATACTTGTTCTGTGGGTTCTGAGTGTTTGTGGAAAGGATAATTCGACAACACAACAGGATATGCGAATAAGGATGCATGTGTAATGAAGAAAGGAACCGAAGTTGAGCTATCTTTTTAAATGAATACGCCCATCAATATTGAATAGTCACACGATTTTCTTACAATATCGCAGCCGTAAGATACCGTCGCAAAATATATAAGAGGTGGGAAAATTCCGTCCCTCCAGTGCTTGTGTGCAAATATCAATTAATAAAAATGCAAAATGACAAACGGGTGTCATTTTGCAGCATTGCTTCATTTTCAGCCCTTTTTTGGTTGTGTTCTGCCGGACCATTTCAACCAGTTAACGCTCTATATATAATTGCTCGTCACCCGATTGACGCCATACATCATTGCCAAATTGTTTTGATATGGGCCATGGATGTGCGGTGCCGCCAAGTATGTCTAGGGGATGGACGATGTGATGCAGTAGAGCCAAGGATAAATTTTCCCTCGGATTATAGCTGATGGAGGCTAGCCAATGTGCCACAACGGCTTCGACACCACCAAACAGGAAAACATCGATAGCGAAAGTGATAACACCCAGTGAGCTAACAAAATAGTGAACGAAAGTAGTCCGTGTTCCCTCGTCGTATTTTCGTACTTATTGTATTTGAACCGTTGTCCCGGAATCTTCCTCGCACCTTTCCGAAGGCCCACGAAGCGAGAGGGTGAAGTTATTATCTTGACTGAACGCCTAAAAGTGATGGAAATGGTCCTTCGCTGCCCATTGGATTTTGTCGCATTGGCTCTCGGGGATATAGCTGTCAAGCCAGATGTAGCCAGCCTATAGTTTCTAAACATTGCCGAGGTCGGCATGTTGACCTGCTCGACCAGCGATCGTTTTTGACATGTGTCCTTGTTGACCTCACTCTTGACACTTGACATCTATGTTCCCTGTACTGCTTGGGTGGGATCAACTCCTCTGACCGATATTTTGGAACATTGGGTAGGGTGATTCTGTGTCCCTCCTCGTTGTGTCTCAAGTTCTCCACTGCATGTGGAGGCGCTCCTGTATTTCTGAGCATCGGCTTTCTCCTCTTATCATGCTGTGCATATATACAAACTAAGCTACTTACATGATCTCAATGTGAGCCTTCTCACCATCCCGTGCCTTTTCAAAGTTGATGTTAGCTTCTCTTGCCCATGTGTCCAAAGCATCGGTGAGGACGTCGTTTATGCGCAGCTGATCGCCTACCGAAGTCGGTTTGTTCTGGATTTTGTAGCGAATGTTCTTGAGGCGCCATCTGCTCCCTGAAGCACACAACTCCGTTTGTAAGCCAGCGATGACAGTTAACTGTAGCAGTACCGCGGTATTACAGTCGAGTATATCACGGTATTCGGATTTGCTATTGCAATGCAATCAACTTCGGTCTCCTCTTTCGAAATGCCGCATAATCATAGACCATGACCTCGAGTGGCAACCGCCGCCAGTTTGCCGGCTCCGGCTGACGTTAACACCGGCAGGTGGCGCCTCGAGCCGCGGCTGTGCTCCCGATGTTTTGCTTGGTCAACGTCGGCACGGCAGCGGCCGCCCGACCGTCTCGTATTGTCCCCATGTGCGTGGTGACATTCCATCGTCATTTGAGGCCCCGCCGCCTCACATATCGGGCCAGGGGCTAGTGTCGGGGTCGTCGACCGAGCCCCTTCCTCCGCGTTTCGGCACGTGATTGACCCGCGATAGGTGTGGCCAACCGTCTGTCACATGTACCATGCACCATGTGACCGCAGCACCATGTGGGCGTGTTTAGAGTGTGACGATCGGACCTCTCCCTCCACGGTGTGTTGCAATAGGTGGTGACGGCCAGTGACAAGCCAGGGCGTTGACCGGATGGGCCCTCTGCTCATGAGCGACTTGTCCCCCCTCGAGCGCGTTTCGCCCCAGACGCGACCGAGAGGCGAGGCTGGTAACATGTAGTTGAGGGGTATGGTGCGGACGTTAGGGCGGTTGTCTGTCACGGGTGCCTAGGGACTTGACGGGACACATTTGTAAACGGTCAGTGTCGGTGCCATTGCTGCTGAAAACGTTGTACGTGTCGCCGTATTGCTTAATCATCGGCCCGGTCAGTACACTGGCATTAACGGCTGTTGGACTTAAGGACTTGCTAGAATTGAGAAGAAGTTGGCATTGATAACCAGCTATCGTACAAGCGAGATAAACACTAGAATAACACTGGCAGACGACACGAATTTGTCCATATCATGGCACGATGTTGAAGGATCCGATGGTTTTGACAGAGTTATCATCTTTAAAGGAATTCGAAAAGCGATGATCACTAGCATGCGAAGGCGTCCTGTCTATAACCAAAAACAAAGCAGCAACAGAGGCGCAGCTATGGGGAGGGGGCAGCCCCTCCCCATTTAACAAACAAACATAATTTATATCAAACAATCAATTTTGATATTTTCACCACGCAAAGCCAGAAACATACTGCACGCTTCGCGGGCCAAAAGCGATCTCTATTGCATGCCAATTTTTATCGTCATTACCCCCTTCAGAAAATGCTAGCTGCGCCAATGGCCGCGAATAATACCGGGTATGATTCATCTGATGAACTAACATCCTGCACAGTTTGGTTCATATTGGCCTGAACGCAGTTTGATGCATTGCATTGTCTAACTTATTCTAAGTATTTGTGATCATAACAGCACTCATTTGCATTTGAACATAACACCAGGCTCCAGGCGTAGATCCAATATCCACATACCCCAGGGACGGCGCCGGGTATGCAACAATAGGTGAACAACATTGACTAAGCAGTGATCTGCAATGTTCGCACATGCTGCCTAAAAGCAGTTCGGTGCATCACATTTACTGCATCATACCTGCATATTTCAGCTTATAAAATTTGCTCACATGGACTATCTGTTGCGAAGTCTACAAATGAAATGCAGTACATTTTTAAAGCAAACTAATTGAACACCAGGTGCGTTATATCAACCATAAACTGCCGACTGGGCACAGTGCCTTTTGTTGCTTTATTAGCCTATTTCCACATGCAAGTCCCGACATGATTTGCCATGGATCCTTCACACTAGCCCGCGCCGGCTCGAGGGGAGGTCGTTGACGACCCCCATAAGGTTTTCCGCGGATAGTGAAACGGCGCGCGGCAGCGCGCCAAAATTTGGCATACCTTTTCCCACATCAATTTGACATGTTGCGTCAAAATTTTGAAGTCCAGTCGTTTAGGGTCAACGAGTTAGTTAAGGTCAAGTGAAGTCATCTCCACAAATGTTAAACCAGTCGTCAAGCTTTAACGGATAAAAATATTTTAATGGAACGTTCAACGTTCGCTTATCCTTAGGGATGCAACAGAACGTACGAGAGGAATTTTTCATTTTCCCCGTTTAATGACTTATTAATTTTGCATATTTGCCTATTAGAGTTCAAATAGAAGATTCTGACTAAAGTAAGCATATTTTTAGTAGAGTAAGTTGACTTCAGACAACGTTTTCTGTCCCCTCTATCCATTAGAAAAGGAAAATTAAAGAAATCTTGAAAACCAAAAAATTTGAAATTTCAAACAAACAAAAATTTTATTTTTGGGTGGCCAAAACGTTCATGACCCTGGTCGATTTCACCTTCCTTTTCTGATTCCAAATAAGTTTTTTTTTCTTCAAATCTCCTTCAAAATGAATCCCCCGGAGCCACAAACATAATGTAAGTCGTGACACTTTAGTTACGTCACGTTTTTTAGAGGAAAACTTTGGGGGTGGTGTCTGGCCCTACTCGTCGAGCGCTTTCCGATGACACCTATTTCGTTTTCGTCCAATGCTTAATTTGGAGATTAGACGGGGGTCTCTATCAACCCCCCTTCGAGACGGGGTGTGAGGTTCTGACAGAAGAGACGGGGCGAGCTAGTCTTAGACATGGTAGCACACAAAGCCATGCCTATGATTTGCGACCTATGCAATGATTTGACAACAGATATGCGATAGTCTATGGTTAGAAATCGTTCACGCAAAATATTTATAATGTAACGTATTCCATACAATTCCCACGTTAGCTTAACGTGGTGCATATGTGCTGCAAATTTTCCACGTTCTGAATATAAATATGTCTGCGAATCCAACACTTCATGGAGTCTGATTTCTGCATACAATGCAAGTTTACATCTTATAAGCTATAAGCTAATAAGTACCCCACATTCGTGCATTTTTACAGCTGATAGCGTCGGAAATGGTTTGGCTGTCGGTTCATCACCTGGCTAGGCATTTTCTTAACTATATCTCGCGAAGAAGAGGGTCCCAACCACTTTCTTAAACACATCTGAATGGGAAGTGGAACAAATAAGCACACAGATGGGATGATGATGATGATGATGATGATGATGATGATGATGATGATGATGATGATGATGATGATCGGCAGATGGGCCGATGCTCGCACAGACAGACATACAGTCTCACCGTGCAGAATATAACGTCTGCGGCGTCCGGTCTTCCGGTTCGCGTTGTCCTTCACACCACAGCGTGGCTCCTTTAGCTTCTTTTCAGTTGCTTCGTCCAGTTCACCTGGGAGAAGGAAAGGTCAGGTCAGTACGGTAGTGTCAGTACTATGTTCTCTTGTGATGGTGCGAGGAGCCCGAAGAAAATCAGCAAATGCATGGATTTCGGAATTAACCGAACCCTTTTAGCTTTAATTCATTCATTGCATGCGCATTTGTTCCAGGTATAACCTCTTCTAATGAACATCTAAGAAGACCATTAAAGCTGACCGGCGTGTTCCAAAATGGACCACCAAAATTTGGAAAGACCTCCAAGTTTCACTCAATATTTGTGAACTCAGCCTGTCTGCTCATCAGCTTCTGATGGAAAGTAATGACGTACCGCGCACTACCATGCAACGGGGTTCGCCATGCCCGTGCCGTAACGGGGGGGGTCTTCAACCCCCTTAGGTTTTTGGGAAGACGAACGGCGCGGCAGCGACCGAAGTTGGCATACCTTTTAATCATTTGGCATTACACCCTTGAAGTGGTCATGGTACGAGTTAATATAGGTCAAGTGAGGTCACCTCAAAAAGTTCACATCATGTTTAACGGATACAGATATTTTTTTTTTGTTTATCTTTAGGGAGGATGGACCAAAACGTACGACAGAGGATTTTTTTCCCGTTTTTGACTACGTACGTACATTTTGCATATTTGCCTATTAGAGTTCAAATCGAAGATTCTGACTAAAGTAAGCATTTTTTATTAGAGCAAGTTGATTTCCAACAACGTTTCTCGATCTGCTCTACCCATTAGAAAAGAAAACTAAAGAAAACTGGTAAATTCAACATTTTGAAATTAAAAAATAAAATGTGGGCAGGAGAAATGTATGACCCTGGTCAATTTTGCCGTCCTTTCCTGATTCCAAATATTCATTTGTGTTTTTCACAAATATCCCCAAAAATGAACTCCCAGAGCCAAAAACATAATGTAAGTCTTGAAAAGTCGTGAAAATCTAGGCCCCCAGTGACGTCACTTTTTTGGGAAGATTGTTTTGTGGGTGGACCAGGACCCTACTCGTCGAGCGCTTTCCGATGACACCTCTTTCGTTTTCATGCGACGCTTAGTTTGGATTTTAGATGGGGGTTACTCTCCCCCCTGTCCCGAGACGGGCTGTGAGGATCTGCCCGGAGAGAGGGTTGAGCAGCTGTGTGCATATCTATGCCAGTGAGGCGGTCGCTGTGGTGCTTTTCTAAAAATGTTTCCATTCTTCATCCATGACGCGTGTCAAAGTTTTCATTGCGGTAGCTCCCATTGCACCCTTGATCCGGTAGCGGCGTGCACCGGCAATTCATACAAACATTTTTGTGTGATCTAACTCCCCAACAGAAAACACGACAACAGTGGCCGAGTTGCAGTCTGTGTTGATTGCTTTCATACGGCAGATACTCTCAAAACTGGAAGAAAAAAACGCTACTACTTCCCGGATGGTTGCGCTGAGAAATGTAAAAAACCATAACCTGGTCGATATGTACAAACACCAGAAATATTTGGGTATTAGACGTGAGTGGGTTTTGCTTTGGCAACCGCTCATAGCAAGCATGCATGCGATGACACTGGTGGTTCGGCTAAGCGTGCGGTATATCGTATCGACCTGCAACGGCAATTAGATAGGCAAATCGTAACTCTTTAACATTCCGAGAAGACTGTGCATCGTGTCTTGGCCCTAAGATTAAGTTTGTCTTTATCTCAGCATCCGAAATCTGTGAGACAGATAAATCTTCAGCTCTGTGTCGTGAATGGATTATCTTGAGGAGTATAATGACACTTGAACGCTTTGAGGTTAGGTAAAAGAGAGCATGATAGTGAAGTCAATGATATATATATATATATATATATATATATATATATATATATATATATATATATATACACAGATGATATATCTACATATATATAATTCGACCAATGTATATGTTGTTTCCGCATCTGAAATGCATAACCTTACCTCGAATAGTGATGCGCTGAAGCTCGGGGGAGGGGGGACGTATACATTATTTACATATGTACGTTTGCACTTGCTATGTTCATGATTCGCTTTTAGCTGAATCTGCTTGTGACTGAAATGTGTTATGTGATGCCAAGTAATTCCCTAAGGAATGGAAGAATGCCAATTAAATGACTTTTAGATGGCGAACGGTTTTTTTCATGGGACGCATTTCATTTCAAGGTTAGGTCAGCGTATGTACCAATGCAATCTCGGCGATCTAACAACGGATTTTGGCTAAGTCGTGCTCCCCGAACGAACTGTTTTCAACGACGCCCACGCCAAATACCTTCTATAATGCACACACAGCCATCATTTTGAAGTCAGGTACCTGACCCATATGTAGCCTTTGTGACCTCTGATGCACTTATATGTGTGACTATCTTGGTCTGTGAGGAGAGCGATTTAAGATGACACCTATTGGTCATATTCAGCAAGATACACAACGCTTCGGTCACTGACCCGGATGTGACTTCTCGAAACTCGGACGTGCCTAAGCATATTGTCATCGTGTTCTGCAAGCGAACATATTTGAAGCAACACCCATATCGGCTAGGTTCATGTTTACACACATAACACTGTTTGGACGTCAGAGCAGGCCCTGCTATTTCACCCCAGTGACATGTGTTGCACCGGCATTACACCAGATTACAGATCCCAACGGTTATACAAATGATGCGAAAATGTTCGGTGAAGAAGGAAAAGAAGAGGGATTCTTCAAAAGGTCACGAGCTAGATGAAAGGTCACGAGGTAATGCAACTGAATTTCACCTCAGGAAATCACAACGATGTTTGTTGTATGCGATAAGTCTCCCTCTGTCAAATGATTCCGAACGCATGAAGACCTAGGAAACTGAAAATCACAAAACAGTAATCTGGGCCGTCAACAACCATATGAACCCATCTTAATCAAAATTGAAGGGGATGTGGTGAACATGCCCTGATGATTTGTCCTGGAATTTCCCAGCTTGCAGTGGGGAGGGGTCGAGGAGCACGTTGCTTCAAACCATTATCAAGTGCATCGAAATGCAACAAGCTATCCCCATTATTTTGTATGTCGTAATTCATTGCCTGATCAAGCCTGACCATCACCAGTAAAGCCTATTATTTGATTGATTAAAGAACATAAATGCGTTCCTTCAGTGTCGTTTGCAACGAAATTATTTTTATAGTAGTATTTAATTCCGTCAGGTAACATGTTGCATACCATAACTAGACTTCCATAAAGAACTGTTCATTCCCGTGTCACATTCCCTCCTCTTCGAAATATACGGCTGGGAAGCTTCTCATCATAGTGAGCGAAGAAATTTCACACCATGTACTTCATGATGGTCTCCACATGGTAGCTCCCAAATGTCATGTTCGTTCTGAAAATAATTCGTATCAGAGGATCATAAGCACATTTGCTTCTTGAATGCAGCTCATAACTAAGATAATGCACAATTTATGTAGCAGGTACAATTCAAATACCCATAGCCCACACAAATAGTAGTACGAATATGATTTTATATAATTACATTTATAACATAATGTTCGCATGCAAAAGACACGCAGATATAAGGATCCTAACCGTCTTTCCAGTCAAATGCTCACATCCCGTCTGGGGGAGGGGGTGAAGTACTTAAAAACCCGCTGTGTAACTTCAAAACGAAACGCTGCATGAAGTCAAACGGTGTACCATCGGAAAACCTTCGACGGGTATGACCAGAAAATGTTTTTTT